>VWYK01106546.1:0-33265 GCA_013399775.1 Semnornis frantzii | reverse complement strand
GCTCGGCGGCCGGCACCGGCACCGGGACCTGCGCCCGGGTCGGTGCCCGGGGCCAGCCTGACCGACAGCAGCTCGGAGGTGTCGGACTGCAGCGCCTCGGAGGAGGCGAAGCTGCTCTCGCTGGAGCTGGGGCTCAGCGGCAGCGATGGCGAGTCCCCGGGCAGCGCCCCGCCGCCGCCGCCCTCGGCCGGAGAGGCCTCGCCGCTGCCCGAGGAGCCCTCAGCCGCCTCCATGGCCAGCAGCCGCCTGCAGCTCAGCACCTCGCTTGCCTTTTCCGACCTCACCGAGGAGCTGCTGGACGCCGGCACCGACGGGCTGCTCCGGGAGCTGGAGGATCTGCGCTCCGAGAACGACTATCTCAAGGTGAGTAAGGCGGGCAGTGGGGCACGGGCTGGCATCCTGGCGTGGCACCCCAGGGTACGGCGTGGCACAGCATCCCTGGGCGATAGAATGGCACGGCGTGGCATCCCAGGGCAGAGCATCCTAGAGCACTAGTGTGGAACCCCAGGGCACAGCACAACATGGCACGGCATCCCTGGGCTGTAGTGTGGCACCGCATGGAATCGTAGAGCAGTAGAGTAGCACGGCGTGGCATCCCAGGGCACGGCACAGCGTGGTACAGCGTCCCCGGGCTGTAACGTGATTCAAGATGTTTTGGCCATAGTGTGACATGGAATGGCATGTTTCAGCATGGCACAGCATTGCTGGCTGTAGTGTGGCATGGTGTGACATTCCAGGGAAAGGATCTGCATGGCGCGGCATTCTGGGGCATGGCACCGAGTGATACAGAATCCCTGGGCTGTAGTGTGGCATGGTATGCCATCCCTGGGCATGGGTCAGCAAGGCTCAGCATCCCTGGTCATAGCACAGCTCAGGATCTCTTGTCCATAGCATGGCATGGTGTGACATGTTTAAGCATGGCACAGCAACACTGGCTGTAGCATGATTCAAGATCCCTGGGTATGGCATGGCAGGGCATCTGAGGTCATGGCTCTGCGTGGCACAGAATTCCTGGTTGTAGCATGACATGGTGTGGCATCTTGGGGCAAGGTTCAGCATGGCTTGGCATTTTTGGGCACAACATAACATCTCAGGGCAAGGATAACATGTTATCCTGGGCGTGGGTCAGTATGGCATGGCATCCCTGGGCTGTAGCATGGCACAGTTGCATTCTGGGGCATAATCATGGCACAGCATCCCAGGCTGTATCATGGCATGATGTGGCATCTCCGGGCAAGGGTGAGCATGGCTTAATGTCCCCGGATACAACATAGCATTCTAGGGTTAAGGGTCATCATATCATGGTGTCCCTGGGCATGGCTTGGCATGGCACAGTATCTCTGGGCAATAGCGTGACACAGTGTAGCATCTCAGGGCAGGAGTCACCATGGTTCAGCACCCCTGAATGTAGCACAGCATTGCAAGGCATGCCATGGCATGGCTCAGCATCCCTGGACATAGAATGGCTCATCATCCCTAGGCATGGAGTAGCACCTCAGGGCATGGTTCAGCATGGCACAGCACCCCTGGAAATAGCGTGGGTCAGCAGGTACAAGAGGTCACAGCGTACCTGTGGCACAAAGTGGATTGGCATGCTCTGTCTGAGTCTGGCTCAGCTCAGCAGAGTGTACCGTGGCTCGATGCAGGGCACAGCTGCTTAAGCTTGGCATAGATCAACTGGACAGAGGGCAAAGCTCGGGTTGGCACAGCATAGCCCAGCTGAGCCCAAGATGTGCCATGTCTGCAGGACTGGACAGCAAGGCCCAGTGGTACGTGGTCCATCATGGTTGGGCATGACTGGATGCAGCATAATTTGGCATGCTTTGGCACAGGGTGTGTGTTGGCTCAACATGAACCAACCTAGTGTGGCACGGCCTTCCGTGGCATGGTATGGACAGGCTCATCACAGCATGGCCTCAGCTTGACGTGGCTAGGCACAGCACCGGCTGGGCTGGCACAGCTCAGCAAGGCACAGCTCAGCAGGGCACAGCAGTGCTCAGCCCAGCTTGGCATGGCTGAGCATGGCATGGTTTAGCTTAGCCTGGTTTGCCAGCATGGCACACAGCATGACATGACTTCACTCTATGCAGTTGGTCAGGGCTCAGCCTGGCACAGAGCAGGATGCTGCCTGCTGCCCTCCCTGCCTGCTGACACTGCCAGGCCCTGGGGATATTTTCCAGCTTGCTCCTTTCCACCAGTTCTCTTCTCCCTGGGGTCTTTTTCCGGCCGTGTGGCGTGGGTGGTTCCTGGGTGTGTGGTGAAGTGACAGGGACACTGATCACACATCGACCCCATGTACCCTGGCACCCACTGCCCGCTGCAGGGTAGGCACAAACGTCCATCAGATGCCATGTCTGAGCGGGCTGCAGGTGTTTTGCACCATCTTCTCTTCCCTTCTCTTCTCCTCTCCTCTCTTCTCTTCTCTTCTCTTCTCCTCTCTTCTCTTCTCTTCTCTTCTCTTCTCTTCTCTTCTCTTCTCTTCTCTTCTCTTCTCTTCTCTTCTTTCTTCTCAGGGGATGTGGACGAGATGCTCGTGCAGTCACCTGCTGGGGGGTTCAGGGGTGGGCACTGCACCCTGCTGGCTGCCCTTCGGATGGCACGGGCTGGAAATAGGGCCAGCTCTTAATCACCGGTGCCAAAGTTCGTCGGGATTGTAGCAGTGAGGAGGGTGCTGGGTGATGCTCTCCAAGATGCTCAGTCAGGCCCTTTGTCCATTAGCAAAGCCCCAGTTCCCAGCTGGTGTCCCAACTCCTGCCAGAATTAGCAGCAAGAGCTTAAGGGCTTTGATTTACTGAGAGCTGGAAAAATACAGATGAGGCCCCTCCGGTCTCCAAGACCACGCTGCAGACAGGTCCTGCCAGCTGAGCTGTCGCTTCCTCTCTTTCCGTGTGATCTGCTTCCCAGCAAGCTGCAGCCGCTGGGGTGGGGATGTTTTACCTGCCACGAGGGGTAGCAGCTGAAATCCCCTGGCCAGCAGCAGTGGGGAGAGTGGAGAGCTGCTGGAGGCATGCAGCAAGAAGTGACATGGGAATGCTGGTCACTCACACCCTTCTCCATCTCTTCTTCTTGGGGAGGGACATTTTACAAGGGCTTGTAGTGACAGGACAAGGGGCAATGGCTTTGAGCCGGAAGAGGGCAGATTTAGATGGAGATTAGGAAAAAAGTCTTTACAGTGAGGGTGGTGAGACACTGGAACAAGTTGCCCAGGGAGGTTGTGGATGCCCCCTCTGTGGAGGTGTTCAAGGCCAGGCTTGATGAGGCCTTGAACAACCTGCTCTAGTGTTAGGTGTCCCTGGCCATGGCAGGGGGTTTAGAACTAGACGATCTTTAAGGTCCCTCCTAGCCCAACCCGTTCTGTGGCTCTTCTTGGCATCTCCTGTGTGTGCTGATGCCAGTGCTTGGGTCTCCTGCCTGACACGCGATGCACCCTGCTTGTAACCATGTTTTGGTGTTGTAGCTTACACCTCCTCAGTCTTGAGCAGGAGACCACCAAGGTGATACCCTAGCTCCAGTTGGAGCTGGACACATATACCCCTTGTGCCTCCAAAACTAAACACAGGACATCTGCCTTGTTTCTCCACCAAGGTGCAGAAGCCTGGGTTGGGCTGAGCTGAGCTGCAGCAGGGTGGTTCTGCTGAAAATTGAGAGGTTTGGGGCCTTAAGGTAAAAATAAAGCCCTAACTTAAGTGATCAGCATCGCCCAGCTCGCTATGCAGCCCAAGTTGGCGAGTAGCCTGCACAAACCCTGCAGAGCTGCTCCCTGGCCTTGGCAGCTCCCTTCGCCTTGGGGAGGGATGAATCAGGCTTCTCTGAGGTGACTTAATTCCTAGGGCTCACCCCAGGAGCTGCAAATGAATATTTTTTTTTATTTATTCATTGGAGCCAGCTAAAAGCTGGTGTGTTTTGAAAGAGAAATGAGCATTTTTTTTTTAGGGGGGGAGCTGGGAGGGTTTGGGCATGAGCCAGACGTGTGTGGTGCTACTATGCCCGTGGGATGCGCGCTGGGATTTGGAGCCTCCCAGCAGAGCCCAGCACAGCCTCTCTAGCTGTGCCAGCTCACGTTGCATCTCTCCTCAGCTGCCATGATGAAATGCATGTCTTTAAGCACATTTCACCCATTTCTTTTTGCAGCCCAGATCTTGGCAAGGCTCTGCCTTCCTCCTCCCGCTTTGGGTGTGCTGCCTGGGGCTGGGCTGGTGTCTCCTCTTGCCCCTGCCTTCGGGTGCCTGCACCTGCTGTGAGCACCATGAGTGGGGTATTTTGAGCGTTTCCCCAAAAAAGGGCTGTTCCTCACGTGCGGGTTGGCAGCCTGGCGAGGGAGGAGGTGTCTCGGGTGTCCTTGTCCCATCTCGCTGTTGCTGAGCCGTGCGGTGGAGAGCAGCTCCCGGCCCTGCTCAGTGGGCTGGAAAATGTGAGATGCGATACGGCAGCAGCTGCGGAGGGACAGGAGACAAAGAGTGGGCACAGGAGAGGGCTTGGAGTGAGGGGAGGGGATGCCTACAGAGCCTTTCCTCTCCTCTTTATGGGAAGAGGCTTAGGGAAGAGCCATGGAACACTGGAAACAATTCTGTCCTCCTCTTCCTTACTGCCCTGCATCACCCTGTGTCCCTCAGGGTTCTTGTGCATTTCCCAGCTCTGTGGAGAAACTCACTGGGTGGGTGGATGCCTCATTTCCCTCCAGGCAAATAGGGACATCACTGACAGCATCCCAGGGACTGGTGTATGTGCCACCAGCAAGGGCTTATTAAGAGCATCCCAGGGACTGACGTGTGTGCCACCAGCAAGGGCTCACTGAGAACATCCCTCAGGGGCACTGAGGTCTGTGCAGGGACCTGGATGTTGTGTCTGGGGAACTTGGTTGGCACTGGATCCCAGCTCTGCTGCTGCTGCTCAGGTCCTGCCTGGCCACAGGGGCAAGAACCAGTCTTGGGCATCTCAGTAGCAGCAGACAGAGCCAGGGAGCAGGACTCTGCCATGTATCACCCCACCAGCAGCCACCCTTTAAGAGGCTTTGCAGCCCTTTGCATTTTGGATGCTGCATGGCATGGGTTGTTCTGCAGAGACTGCCCAGCTGCTTGCCTGTTACTTTGTGGGGGCAGGTGTAAAGCTGTGAAATGCTGGGTGTTCCCCACTGCTGAGTAGGAGCTGGCATGCCTGCCAGGGACAGGGCTCAGTGCCACACTGAGCTCCAGCATGGCATGGAGGGAAGGGTGGCTGATGTTTGCTGTCAGAGGGGGGCTAGAGCTGGTGTCAGTTGGATAACAAACACACCTAAAGAAGCCGCTGATGTGCTGCATGGGTGTGCCTCACCCATCCTTTACCCCACAGC
This sequence comes from Semnornis frantzii, assembly GCA_013399775.1. Classification (NCBI taxonomy): domain Eukaryota; kingdom Metazoa; phylum Chordata; class Aves; order Piciformes; family Ramphastidae; genus Semnornis; species Semnornis frantzii. The sequence continues at coordinate 27,936 of VWYK01106546.1, read as the reverse complement.
ACCCCAGTATGGGCTCAGGGTGAGCTGCATTCGCTGGGATCCCCTTGCTGGCAGGGGCTGTGCCTGGGCACCTCTGTGCTCTGACTTTATTTTGTTCCTTAGCAGATTCTAGCATAATTCCTTCTCCTGTCTGGCAGGGGCTCAGACTTAATTGGAAGCTGCTGCTTTTGTCCTGTAATCTGGGAGGAAGCAGTGCTTGTTGCTCCTGGCTGTAATCCCCATCCTTGCGTGAGGGATCGTGAGGGATCGTGGGCTCTTCCGTGGGCACTCCTGCTGCCAGTGCTGCCCTGGGCTCCACACAAAGGCCTCGCTGCATAGCAGACAGCAGCTTCCATCCACTCTCCCCCTTGGCATCTAACACTGAGGTTTGGGGGTGCGAGCAGAGCTGTGCCCCCACAAAGAGCTGCCTGGTTCCTGCAGGCAAGAGGCTGCCACTTGGCTATGCCCCAGCAGCTGGTGCTGCCAGTGCTGAGGGGTGTGTGCTGCCAGCAGCACCACAGCAGCCATGTCGTGATTTGCATGATCCTGAGTTGTATCCCTTGCTGCTTTGTGCTTCCAAAAGAGAGTGAATCCTGCTGAGGACCTGCGAGTCCCCAGCGTTGCTCTGAGCTTACTGTGTTCCTGCAGGAGCCTAAACCAGCTGTAGCTCCCCTTGGGCAGGAGATCCAGGGGGTAACTCTTCTGCTGCAACCCACAATGGGTCTGATCTTGGTCTCCCTCCTGCCATGTCACCCATCAGACCCCTCACCCTAAAGGTCAGCCCTTTCCAGGTCTTGCCCTTCCTGGGAGAGGTGGTGTCCTGCAATCAGGTGTATGGACAGGGCTGTAGCTCTGAAAATGCATGGAGGGGTTTCTGAACTGGCACCAGGGAGGAGACAGCAGGTGGCTGGCATCCCACCTTGCTGCTTCTTTGCTCTCCTCAGGAAGAGACAGTGCCTCTGAGGTTTGCTTAGCAAAGGCTGAAGGTGGATGTTGTCTTTTGGGTTCTTCTGTTGGATGTAAGCTGGCTCCTGCCAGCACAGATGGTGTGCTTGCTTCTGCACACTGTCGTCCTTTGGGTATTGAAAGAAGTCTCTGGACTGCAGATCCCCAGAGTCTTTTCCAGGACATAAAACCCCCTGTGGACCTTTGCTGCTGCAGAGATGGGCTGAGCAGGGGTGCAGCAGTGGAGGAGCAGATAATCCCAGAGAAAGGAGATGCTGAGCAGCCCTGGGTGTGGTCCTGCTGGAGAGAAATCATTTATCTCATCTTCGGTGTTTCCCACCTCGTTTCACGCTTTATTTAGCTTCACTTACAGTGCTTCGCACTTGCAAAGCCAGCCTTGAATTTGGGGTGTTTTTAGGGTGCTTCTCTCCACTCCTGGCTCCTTTATCTAGCTGGCTCTTCTTTGCTTTGATTTCGCAGGGGTTAGCTATCAGCTCAGAAGGTGCAGGTGTAAATGGTGAGGCTCAGAAGCCATCACAGGCCCCTGAAGCTGTTGAGGCACCTTGGTGCACCCCATGCATTTCCTCCAGGCACCAAGGGACTGTTTGTTCTGCCCACTGCAGCCCGGCTGGGGAGGGGGTCAGCTTTGCTATCCTAAGCTCTCTTCCAGTTTGCTGGCATTTTTCTGCACTCCTATCCTAATCCATTTACCGTGGCTTAGTGGCATGGATTGCCTCCAAGGGACAAGCTGGAGTGGGCTGTGTGGCTGCAGGGCTGTGGCTGCTTGAAGGGTTTGTTGGTGTTATGGAGTGCAAGCAATTGCTGCTGCTGTAATGAGGAGAGGCTTTAGTTTGAAAAAGAGGAGGCTGAGGGGAGACCTCATTGCTGTCTACAGCTACCTGAAAGGAGGTTGTGGAGAGGCTGGTGTTGGTCTCTTCTCAGAGGTGATTAGTAACAGAACAAGAGGGAATAGCCTCAAGCTGCGACAGGGCAGGCTTAGACTAGATATTAGGAAAGATTTTTTTCGCAGCAGGAGTGTTCAGGCATTGAAATGGGCTGCCCAAGGAGGTGATGGAGTCACCAACCCTGGCTGTGTTTAAAAGTTGTTTGGATGCGGTGCTTGGGGGTGTGGTTTAGGCACCCTGTAGAGTAGGGATATGGATTGGACTGGGTGATCCTGAGGGGCTTTTCCAAACAGAATGTTTCTGTGATTCTGTGAGGCAGCAGTTTCCCAGCCCTGCTCCCCTTAGGAGCACCCAGCAAGGGAGCAGCTCAGGGCTGTGCTGCCAGGCGCTGCCCAGCAGCAGCTCAGGCCAGAGGTGGCCTTCCCCAAAATAACGGTTGCTACAACCCAAGGCATAAACAAGCAGGAGCTCTCAGCTCAGCAAGCCCAGGCTTCCTTCCAGCCAGCGTAAGGTTTGCTTGGGCTTTCTCCAAGGTCCCTGCTCCCTGCCCTGCTCGACTGCTGGCTGGGGATGCCCCATAGCAAACGGAAGTCGGGATGGTCAGCACTGGAGCAGGACACAGGCAGCCCCACACGGCTCTGCAGTTACATCCAAGCCATGACTGAGGTGACTGTGGTGGTGAGAGGTCATTTTCCAGCACCCCAGTGCAGAGCACCTGCTTGCCTTCAACGTGCAATGAAAGCTCCCAAGGAAAAGGTCCCATAAACTACCTCCCCAGGCTGATTTGGCTTTCAGGGGTTTTGCTGGTGTCCCCAGGGCCATGGCACTGCCATGTGGTATCAATGGTGCTGGTGGTTGGTTTCCGTGGGGCGATGCACCCTGGGGTGCATGGCAGGGCTGCCTACCAGCCCTACATGCTGTTTGTCCCTGATGGGTGTCACAGCTTAGCTGTCTGGGGGGTGTTTTTGAAATGTGCCTGCAGCGATGCCCTTACTGGGAAGATCTCTGGCTGTCCCTGGAGCAGCCCAGATCCCCACTGCCCACCTCTGTGCCTCGGGGCTGTTTCTGCCGCGCTCTTGTGCTCAAGACCCCCCAGTGAGAAGCAGAGCAGTGGAGGGTGGCAGGACACTGGTGGCTACAGTACTGCTGGGCTCTGTCAGCATGGACTGGGAGATAATCCAGGATTGTCTAACCAACGTTCCTTCTTTGTTACTGAGTGCTTATAGCCAACAGTGAGTGACTGTGAGTTGTCCTTGCAGCTGCCACCCCCCCTCGTCAGGCTCAGCTTTGCTTTTCAGGGGAATTCTTGCAGCTGGGGCTTTGTCCAGGCTGGGCGAGCACCGTGGCAAAGTGTGCCAGTGCCTGGCAGAGCCGGCACAGTGCTGCTGGCTCAGGCTGTAGGTCACTGTCGTGGGCAATGTTTGGAGCAGTGGGGTCCTGGCCCCCTCTGCCTGGGCTGAATCAGGGATGTGCATCCCTGCTGCTTGTGACAGGTCCTTGTCTTGTCCCTTCCCAGGCTGTGCTGTGGTGCCAGGCATCAGCATGACCCCCTTACCTCTCAGGTGACAGTTGCATTTGGCAGTGATGAATGGTGGGGATTTGGGCAGGAGAGAGGTTCAGTCCTGTCCCAGGAGTGTGCCAGGTCCACCAGGTCTTGTTGAAGAGAACAGCTGGCATGATGGCTGCAGTGTTCACTGTGTGGGTCCCTAGGAACTAAAGGGGACAATCCATGAGTATCTTTGATGGGCATAGCCCTGCACTGGGGCTGGGGCTGTTGCAGAGGGTCCCACAGTGGTTGTGTGATGCAGACTTGAAGGAGGTTTTGGGCTGGTGCTGGTGCTAGCAAGATGTCACCCCTGGCCTTGCTGTGACAGTGACACCAGAGGCTTTGCTGGGCTGGGAGAGGTTTATCACCATGAGATCAGGAAGGTGTGGAAGAGAGGACCCAGCCCAGCACTTGCTGCTAGGTGGTGAAACTCTAGGGACAGCCTTTGCTCCTTGGCACTGGTGGCATTCCTACATCTCCCTGTCCTCACCTGCCATCTCCCCCTTCCCTCTCCTGCCTCCCTGACACATCTTTGCCAAAGCCGACCTACATTTTCCTTGCCGTGGCTGCCGCCTGTGCTGCTCCTGCAGCTCCTCTCCCTCCCCCACCTTCCTCTTTCTTTTACCACAAATATTTATAGGCGCCCATGCTGGCCGTGTCCCATCCTTACATGGCTGGCTCGAGGTGTTGGTGCCCAGCTGGCTTTGAGCCCGAAAGGCTCAGATGGAATGAGGATGGGACTTGACCAGAGGGGTGAAAGCCTGTGAGAATGGCCTGTGGCTGGAGCAGGGCAGGGGAGCCGTGGCAGGGAGGTGCTGCAGAGGGAGAAGGGAGCAGAAGGCGTGGATTTGTCCCCTCTAACATGCATCTCCACACAGGATGAGATCGAGGAGCTGCGTGCCGAGATGCTGGAGATGAGGGATGTCTACATGGAGGAGGATGTCTACCAGCTGCAGGAGCTCCGTCAGCAGCTGGACCAGGCCAGCAAGACCTGCCGCATCCTGCAGTATCGGCTGCGCAAGGCCGAGCGCCGCAGCCTGCGCGTGGCCCAGACCGGCCAGGTGGACGGAGAGCTCATCCACAGCCTCGAGCAGGACGTCAAGGTGAGGTGCTCCCCAGCTCCCTCGGGGTGCTTTGTGGGGAGATGGGGACGTGCTGGGTGGTGAGGCACGTGGGGTGGCAGGGAAGGTTATGGTGCAGGGGGCTCTGCGGGGTTGTGCTGTTCATGGGGTCACCAGTGGTGTGGCGATGCCCTGTGAGTGGTGGTGATGGGAGAAGTGGGGAGCAGCACCTCCAGCTCACACGTGGGCTGGGCATGAGGGGCTGGTGTTAAAGAGGGCCACTGTTGGGCTGGCCAAGGATCAGAGTCTTGCAGTGCCATATATATCATCCTGGGCAGACCATGTGCCGTGGCACTGAGCTCCCTTACCCTGTGCTGATGGGAACAGGATGTGGCTGCCACTGTGGGTTGCTGGAGCAGCACAATTGCACAGGGAGGGAACATGAGGACCAGGATCCTGGGACTGCTTCTCAGCCCTAAGGGAAGCCTTTCAGAGCCTCTGGCATTGTGGTAGGCAGGCTGGAGCAGTCTGAGGGGAGTTCTGTGGGCTGATGTCACCTCACTAACCGCTGGCCCTTGAGGAGCTGCTGGTGCCAGTGAGTGTTTGCTGAGGGCTCTTGCTGACATGGCTGCTGCCAGGAGGGGTGTGGTGGCAGCCGGAGACAGCTCGGTGGGGACAGGCAGCAGCTCAAGGAATGACTTAGCTTTTTGAGCAGAAACCAGATGGGCCTAGAGCTGAGATGTCCCACAAGCCCAGCACTCTTTCATTGGGTTGCTGCTGCCAAACACATTCCCCACCAGCTTATCTCTTTCTAGCAGACAAAGAGCAGCCCTTCCTTGGGAGAAAAGAAGCCAAACCCTATGGCCTGAGCCTCCTAGCCCTCCAGTGAGGCCTGCTGCTGCCAGCATAATGCTGGTAGCCCAGGCTTGGGTGCATTAAGAAGAAAGTGACCAGGAGTCCAAGGATGTTCTCCACGTCCACTCTGTTCTAGCGAGGCTGTCTTTGGAGGACTGGGTCCAGTTCTGGGCTCCCCAGTTCAAGAGAGACAGGAAAGTACTGGACAGAGGCTACAAAGATGCTGAGGGGCCTGGAGCAGCTCTGTGAGGAGCAAAGGCTGAGAGCCCTGGGGCTGTTAAGCCTAGAGATGAGCAGCCTGAGAGGGGATCTGATCAATGCTCAGCAAGAGCTAAAGGGTGGTGGGCAGGAGGATGGGACCAGACACTTTCAGTGGTGTGCAGCAACAGGACAAGGGGCAGCAGGCACGAACTGGAACCCAGGAGGTTCCATCTGAACAGGACGAGAAACTTCTTTGCTGTGAGGGTGCTGGAGCCCTGGAGCAGGCTGCCCAGACAGGTTGTAGAGTCTCCTCTGCAGAGATTCCAAACCCACCTGCACATTTGATCTTAGGCAACCTGCTGTGGTTGACCCTGCTTTAGCCAGGGTTGGATGATCTCCAGAGGCCACCTTCAAACCCCCATCATGCTAGGATTCTGTGAGCAGGGAACTGGGGGTATTTTATTCTGTACTGGCAGATGTAGGAAGGAACACTTCATGCTGTCCCTCTAGAGACTGCTCTTGTAGGGATCTGGAGAGGGCTCTGGGGTGTGGTCAGGATGGATGAAGGTTCCCTGCTCCCCTCCCCAGGGCAGCTGCTGGTTTTCCTGTAAGGCAATGCCCAGCTCACCTTATGCCCAGTTCACCTTTCTTCTGGCTGGCACAACTGCTGCCCACAGTGACAGGCTGCCTGTTCCAGTGCTGCCCAGCAGCTTCTCCGTCCTCGTGGGGCTTTTCCAGCCTCATGGTGTAGGAAAGAAAGTATGAAAAAGCAGGAGCGTCCCACACCATCATGTTAGGGCTGGAGAAGGCAGGGCTTGGCCAGGGGATGGGGATGCGCAGCTGGTGAAGGGGGAAGAGCAGTCACAGCCTATGATTGAGGGGGGACACGCAGAGGCCAGAGCAGCAACCAGCACAGTGTCTTCTCCAAAGGGTCTCAGTAACAGCCTGTGCATCTCTGCATGAGGACTATAGGTGCCCAGGTGCTGCATGCCCAGCCCTGTGCCCATTGTACCCAGCCTGATGGCAGCCCCATTGTGTCCCCAGGTGGCCAAGGATGTCTCGGTGCGGCTCCACAATGAGCTGGAGGTGGTGGAGAAGAAGAGGATCAGGCTGGAGGAGGAGAATGAGGACTTGCGCCAGCGACTCATTGAGACAGAGCTGGCCAAGCAGGTGGTGCAGAACGAGATGGACAAGCTGCGAGAGGTGAGGGGGGCATGCCAGCAGCGACTGGGAGGTGTCCCCAAGGCTCTGCCCATAGCAGGTGTCCTGGCCCTGCCTGGGGGATCTCCCTTCCCTGCTTGCTTCGCTGAAACCCAACCCCTGCTGCCAGATGCTTGTGAAACCTGAGCAGTGCCTGCCCTCGGCACAGCGGCTGTGTCCCTCCCTGCGGGCACTGGCCGGCTCTGCCCCATCCCGGGGAGAGGGGGCTGTGGACTTCCCTCTGCACTAAGAACCAGGTTTGGATCAGCTCCCAGACAGGAGCAGTGTCACCTTCAGTGATAAGAAAGGAATCCCAGTGACGGCCTGGGCTTGTGATCCATTACAGCCCTTGTAACCCACTTCCCTACTGCCCGGGATGCCTTCGGTCCCTGGGGAGCCTCGAAAAGCATCACTGGCTGAGCCGTCAGGGCAGTGCCTGGCAGGAGATATGGTGGCAGAGCTGGGGCCCTGCTCCCACCAAGGATGGGATATGACACAGGGAAGGCTCTCTCTAACCCCCCAGCCATGGTCCCCTGTGGGGCAGAGCAGGGAGCCAGAGCATTGGTAGGCATCTCAGGGGGCACCTGATTAATGGTGGGGCCATCTCTTTGCAAGTCACAGGACCCGACTATGGTCACACCCATCCATCCCTTCTGCAGCCACCTTCTTGAGGGGTGGCACTGAGCAATGTCACCCCAGGGGAAGTGTCTTGGCCCTCCACTGCACAGCCTCAGCTAACAGGCGTGAAATGGGTTTCCTGCAGCTCTGGAGCGAGGGCTGAATAACAAACAGCAGCGGTGGGAGCCAGGCTGGAAAGCTCTGGAGCTTGGAAAGCAGGCAGAGAAAATGGGTGGGTGCTCAGTGTGCAGGGACCTGAGCACCGGCTGCTGCCCTGCCCTGGCAGAAGAGTGAGAGACAGAATACAGCCTTTCTCTGCAGCTTCCTGAGCCCAGAGGGGATGCTGCTGCCTGGCACCATGCACAACAGAACTGGGAGCACAGCTCCCCTGAGCCCAGGCGTGCTGTGTCCCCAGGCTAGCAAGGGCATTGGGGTTACTCACTGATTGCAGAGCACTAATTGGACAGAGGAGTGAGTTAACAGCCCTCCTCCGCCTCCTCCTTGCTGCTGGAGGGCTCAGAGCCTGGCAGAGCTTGTTAGCAGCCAAGTCAAGGTGGAGTGGAGGCTGTGCAGGGCTGGGCTCACTCCTCAGGGCTGATTATTTCTGCCTCCCAAGAAGTTTCTCCCATAATTGGATAATTGTCTGGATGGGGAGGTCATCCCCGAAGGTGTGTGTGGGTTTGCACCTCCAGCTCTACTACAGTCTGCTGGGGTGCAGGAGAGGAGTGGTACTGGTCCAGGTACCCCATGCCAAGCCTGCTACATCAAGCTGCACTGTGATGGGGCTCTTGGGCACGGCCACCCCAAGGGCTGCACTCAAGATGGAGCAATGACAGCCACCATGTGACCCATGGTGCTGTGCTTGGGGCTCCTCGGGGCTGGGGAGCACGGTGGGGCTGAGGGATGCCAACGTGGCACAGCCAGCCCCCGAGAGAGGCTCTGTAGCAACAGCAGCAGCTCCAGCAATGGTCGTGGCCTTAATAGGAAAGCCTGGAGCCCAGCACCTTGGCACAAGCAACAGCTTACATTTCACAGCTGCTTTCTTTGGCTGCTGGGCCTCAGCACCAGCCTGCAAATAGGTCCAGGGCAGCCACTTGGATCAGCCGGCATTCATGGGGGATATTCTTGAAGGTTTTTCCTTATCTCCCCTCCACAGATAACTGGTTCTGCTCTGAGCACCCACTTTTTTTCCCACGTCCAGTCTCCCTCATTGCTCCATCTAGCCTCTTCATCTCCCAGCTGTCCTGATGCCTGGAGGTTCTCCCTTTTGTCACCAGAGACCCTGAGGGCAGCCAGCATCATCCTGCTGAGGAGCCCTCCCCTTAGCTAAGTGACTGGCACATGTCCATCGATTGGGGAAGAGGTGATCCGGAATTTCCTCATCTGCTGCTCCCACAGTGAGGTGCCCCTGAGAGCCATCCCTTTGGCCTGGGGCTTGGATTCCTTGACAGGACCGTGACTCAGCCTCTCCGAGGCTCATTTCCTGCTCTCTCACTGCTTGCTGGCCTGCAGGGGGAATTTCTGGGCAAACCCCATGATGTGATGCTTGCCAGTCCAGTTCCCCCCCCCGCTCCCCCGAAGCAAAGGGGCTCAGCCCACTGGGGCTCTGGTGTTTCACTGGGCTTCACAAGTGCCTGGAGGAATTAGCATCAATGTCCATCCACACAGTGTCTGTCTGTCTGAGCCAGGGTGCTGTATCATGGCTGTGGGTAACAGCTTGCTCTTCTCTCTGCAGAATTCCCTGAAGAAAAGGGGGTCTCGCTCCATTGGGAAGGCTGACAAGAAGCCATCAGTGCAGGTATCAGTGCCAGTGCATCTGGGAAATGCCACAGTCACCCATCAGCACCCTGGGTCATGGTGCCAGCTGGAGACTATGCCTGGCCCAGAAGTAAACCTGGGCATGGCAGTGCCAGCTCTTCCCTTGCAGGACTTTCCTGCCTTTCAGAGACCCTGCATAAGGGAGCGATTGATGTGCTGAGCCATCCTTACTGTCCTCAGCTGCTCCCTTGTCTCATTTATCAATGGAGCATCAGTGGCCTGCCAGTGGCTTTAACCCTTTCCCTGTGTGTGCAGGAAGGAGCCAAAGGACTTTAGCCTTCTCCTTGCAAAGCTGCCTCTGCTCTGGGGTTGCAGCCTGAGTTCCTCCTGCCTGCACCAGCAGCCATGGGCTGGGAGCCCTGGGGAGTTTGGGGGAGCTGAGGGTCCTCGTGGGGAGCAATCAAGGCCGAGCTGTCCCTACCCCACAGCAGGGGCAGGCCAGGCAAGGGAGGATTTTCGGCGGCAGCAGGATTTCAGCTGTCACTTGCTGTTGGGCTGAGCCGCTGTGACTCGCTAATGCTGTTAGCAGGGCTCTGAGGCGCAGAGCTGCTGGTGCAGGAATAGAAATTGGAGTCCTTTAATGCCGGAAGAATCTGCTGCCGAAGGCAGAAGCCCTGGAAGGCAGCAGATCTGCTCCCCCACAGCCAGGCAGGGAGGGTGACAGCCATAGAGGCACTGCTGCCACGCACTGCTGAGGGCATCTCATAGTGGGGACTTCATGACTCTCTGTGCCATTGCTGGCACAACCCACCTGTGGAACAGGGATCCCCAGGCCCTCAGAGACTTTTCACTTCAGTCTTCTATTTACTGTCTCCCCTTTAAGTCCATCCTTCTAGGCCAGGTGGGGGACCCAGACTCCCACTACCCATTTCCCTAAACACTAGACTGTGGCTTTGCACCTTGGTTGTGCCCCAAGCCAAGGGGGCTGTCTGGAGCCCCTCCACCATCCACCTTCCCAGGCTTAAATATAGCCTCTCCTCTGCATCTTCCTGGGGCAGGAAACAAACTCAGCCCTGGGCTACAGTAAACGACTCCCCTGCTTCCTACACCCCCACAGAGCTGAGACCCCTCAGCCTGGGGATGTGGAGCTGCATGTGGCCCCAGTTCTGCAGCGAGATCCATGCTGCAGGAAGGAGTCAGGGTGGGAAAGCGAAGTCCGAGCTTCCCTGTGTGCAAACACCCTGGATGTGCCCCCCCCACAATATGACCCTGTGGGCACAGATGCTTGTGACTCATTAGTGGCTTCCTGGGCCGCTTTCCTGCCCAGCTGTGCTGGGTGAGCCTCGCTGCTCACTAAAAAAGGAGCTGGAGGGGCAGAGCCTCAGCACTGAGGTCTGCCCCAGAGCACAAGAGCACTTGAAGTGGTCTTGGAGATCTGTGTGTCCCTCCGGCGATGCCAAGGATTGGAGGGACACGTGGAGCTGCTCTTTTTTCTCCCTGGAAAAACAGGAACTGAGGTCATGTCTGCCCCAGCCCTCCCCTAATCTCCACAGCCAATTGGGGGTGGTGTGCGTGTGTGTGTGTACAGCTTTACAGTGCCTTGGCAAGGCTGCGTCTCCCTGTGCGAGTGCAGAAGAGCAGCAGAGTGGTTCCTGTGGACAGGGCAGGGTGTTCAGGGAATAAACTGACCCCCACCCATGGGACCCCTCTCACCCCTGACCTCCATATAAGCAGTACAGGAAGTCCTCAGAGCAAATAGCTGCTGCTGTGGGACTTGGGGGTGTATGAGTGTGGTCATGGGGCGTGGCTGGAGAGGTCAGGAGAACCCAAAGAGGGCGCAGCTTGTTTCTGCCCACCAGAGAAACAGGAAAAGGGATGAGTTCAGCCACACAGAGAGCTGCTGGGACCAGCAACCCCCCAGCCAAAGGGCTCATTCATCTCCAGCACCCACCCAGAGCTCCAGGAGGTGCCACAGGGGTCACAGCCCAGCAGGTCCCCTCCTGGCAGGCACCATGCTGGAGCTTGGAGCACTCGAGTGACCCCACGGCACGGGAAGTCATGAGCTGGAGGTCAGGAAATCCTGGTCCTCCATCCAAAACCAGAGCAGAGCAATGGTCTGCTGGGGCAGACAGCCAAGGCCCCACTGCTATATTCAACCAAAACACACAGGGGAATGGTCCCAAGGAGCAAGGGGCTGGAGAAAGGACCAGCAAGCTGATATGAGGAGCTTGCCTGGCAAGGCAGTGGCAGCAAGGACAAGTGCTGGGTGAAGGCTGAGACTTGGGTCAGTTTGCAGCCAAAGCCACTTCTCCAGCCCGTGTTGGAGTGTTTGGAGCTGAGCAGGAGGAGCCCAGCCCAGCAGGGAGTAGCAATGGCGGCAGCACCAGTTTTTTCAGTGCTCGCCAGCTTTCAGAAGGAGCCTTTGTTGGTGGCTTTGCTTCCCTCTCCTCCCCAAGGTCAGGCTGTGTCAGGGCTGGACTTGGTGTCTGCTTCCTCAGCAGTGGCTCGATGTTCTTCCATGGCTTTCTTTGCCCAGCCATCCAGCACTGTCTCTAGACTCTCTGAAAGCCTCCAGAAGTCTTTTCCTCTCAGTGAGCAAGAGCAGCATGTTCCCTGGGGTCACCAGGGTGGGAGGATGGCATGTCTCCAGGGCTCACCTGGAGCCACCGTGCCACCTGGGAGCAGTTTTGTGATGCCTGCACCTTCTTAATCCCCAGGAGGACAGCGCAGACCTGAAATGCCAGCTTCATTTTGCCAAGGAGGAGTCTGCCCTGATGTGCAAGAAGCTGACCAAGCTGGCCAAGGAGAACGATGGCATGAAGGAGGAGCTGCTGAAATACAGGTCCCTCTATGGGGACCTTGACAGCTCCCTCTCCGTGGAGGAGCTGGCTGACTCTCCCCATTCCCGAGAGGCCGAGCTGAAGGTCCACCTCAAGCTGGTGGAGGAGGAAGCCAACATTCTCAGCCGGAGGATAGTGGAGCTGGAGGTGGAAAACCGCGGGCTGCGGGCAGAGATGGATGACATGAGGGGCCAGGGAGACAGGGAGCTGCCGGGGCAGGAGGCTCGGTTCCTGGCAGGCATCGTGGGCTGCAGCGATGCCGGGGACACGGTGGCAGAGCTGCGCCGGCACCTGCAGTTCGTGGAGGAGGAGGCTGAGCTCCTGAGGCGGTCACTGCTGGAAATGGAGGACCAGAACAAGCTTCTCCTCAACGAGCTGACCAAGTACAAGTCAGACCACGAGTTGGACGTGACGCTGTCGGAGGACAGCTGCTCGGTGGTCAGCGAGCCCTCGCAGGAGGAGCTGGCCACGGCCAAGGTGCAGATCAGCGAGCTGAGCGGCAAGGTGAAGAAGCTGCAGTACGAGAACCGTGTGCTGCTCTCCAACCTCCAGCGCTGCGACCTGGCCTCCTGCCAGACCACCCGGCCCATGCTGGAGACCGACGCCGAGGCTGGCGACTCTGCACAGTGCATCCCCACCGCCGGCTGGAGGGATGGGGTGGGCAGCAGTGAAGCCAACGGGCAGGACAGGGTGCCGGGCAGTGGGAAGGGGCCCGATGGTCCCACCAAGCTGCTCAAGCCCAAGGACCAAGAAACCTTGCTGGGCATCCGGGACCAGGCAGCGCTCGTCAGTAAAGCGATTGACGTCTTGATTTCGGATGCCAATGGCTTCACGGCGGGGCTGAAGGCGTGCCTGGACAACGAGTGCACAGAGGGGCTGCTGGCCGAGGCTGTGGGGAGTGGTGCTGAGAGCCCCAGCGACGCCAAGCTGATGAATGTGCTCCTCATGCGGCTGGGCGTGCTCCAGCAGGACCTGGGCTGCTTCGTGAGGAAGGTAGACCACCTCAGCAGCGGCCTCAAGGAGCACACAGACTCTTTCCCATTCTCCAGCCCTGGCAGCCACGACACCACCAAAGAGGGACTGCAGAAGGAGCATTCCTCTGACTTCCAGGTACGGGCCTCTTCCCACATCCTTCACAGCAGCTGCTGCTTTATTTGCCACCCTGTTTCCTCCTGCTTTACAGAGCAACCCCCCCCACGTAACCTCCCTCCTGCCTCTCTAGAGCAAAACCCACACTAACACCTCACTGCATGCCGGTGGCACTGGGGACAAGGTAGGGCTCTGCTCCAACAGAGTGTGCCCAGTGCAGGAGGTGGTGGGCATCCCAGTGCATCCCAGCACAGGCTCATCTTGCTGAGGCTGCCCTGCCCAAGGCCAGAGGCTCTTGGGTGCAATCACACCCTGAGGGCAATGTTTCAGCTGTTCTCCTCCAGCTCAGCCCAGCATGCCCAGCTCAGAAGGTCATTGCTTAGTGGGCATGAGCTGTAGGACCTACTCTAGGTGATCCTGCCAGGGCAGGGGGTTGGACAAGATGATCTTTCAAGGTCCCTTCCAACCCCTAATGTTTTGTGATTCCGCAATGAGCTGGGTGGGAGGAGAGCAGCCTGCAGCTTCCTGAAAGCAGCCCAAATTGTGGAGACCTCTGTTGCAAGAAGCCTCAGCCTGCAGTGGTACTCAGGCAGGGTAATTTGGAGAGCTCGAAGGGCAAATCCGCATCCAATGAGGAGCACCTCTGGGGCAGTGGAGCACAGCTCATGCCCTGCTGTCCCACTCCTCCAGAGGCGGAGTCTAGCTCATGCCAGGTGCCAGGGATGTCCATGGTGTTCAGGGCTGCGGGTACAAACCCCTTTCTGGAGCACACTCACTTGTTCAGAGTCCTATTTTTCCGCATGCAATCCCACCAGCCCCAGGTCCCAGTCTCGCCCAGTCACTGCATGGCACCATAACTGGTGTTTGCACATTTTTTCCCTCTTTCTCTCTTTTTTTCCCCCCTCCCCTTTCCCTGAACAACCCAGGCCACGTGTCTGCTCATCCTGTGTTTCCTTTTGGTTTCCACATTGTCTCCTGCCATGGTGATGAAGCTCCTTCTCCTCCTCATCCTTTTTGTTGTCTTGTAGCTCCTTACTGTTCCAGAGACCCATTGTTTTGTTTTCTGGCTGTTTTTTTTTCTTCCCGCTCTTTTGGTTCGTTCTCATTAACTCGCCCACGCATGCAGCAGCCTGATTTTAGGGACGCCGACCCCTACCGCAGCCCCCACGCTAAGGACATGGACCCCGTGCAGCCGCGTGGCTACAGACCCTGCCGGATGGAGGAGAACGACTCCTACGCCACCGAGGTATGACACACGGTCCTGCCCCCTCAGCCAGTGAGCTTGGGGACAGGGCTGTGCCTGTTGAGAGCCAGGGACAAGGGATGCTGCAAGAGAGGGATAAAGGTAGTGGTGGCCAGGCACAGCCTCCTGTCCCCATCCTCTGCCCGGGCCCTTGCAGATGAAGGAGCTGCAGCTGGTGCTGTCAGAGGCCAATGAGAGTCTGCGGGGACTGCAGGAGCAGCTCTCGCAGGAGAGGCAGCTGAGGAAGGACGAGGTGGACAACTTCTCACAGAAGATCTGCCAGGTGAGCAGGCAACAGCCTGGATCTTGAGGAGATGGCCACACTGCCTCTGGCCCCAGTTAGACACATCTGGAGTACTGGGTCCAGTTCTAGGCTCTTCAGTTCAAGAGACAGGGAACTACTGGAGAGAGTCCACCGAGAGGCTACAAAAATGCTGAGAGGCCTGGAGCAGCTCTGTGAAGAGTGAACGCTGAGAGCCCTGGCGCTGCTGAGCTTGGAGAAGAGCAGCTTGAGAGGGGATCTGATCAATGCTCAGCAGGAGCTAAAGGGTGGGGAGGCAAGAGAATGGGGCCAGACTCTTTTCTGTTGTGCCCAGTGGCAGAACAAGGGGTAATGGGCACTAACTGAAACTCAAGATGTTCCACCTGGATGTGGTGATCCTGGGCAGCCTGGTGTGGGTGATCCTGCTTTAGCAGAGTAGTTGAACTAGGTGATCTCCAGAGGTCTCTTCCAACCCCCATCATGCTGGAATTGTGTGACCAACTTGGGAACCCAGGTGTCACCCAGGAGCACATGCAGCAGTACCATCATAAAGAGGCACAGGAACTGGGCGTGCTTCTCCTTACCCACGGGAATGGAGTCATGCTGGGCTTCCACCTATGGCAATGCCTTGATGGGACCCAGCACACTGCCAGGGCCAGGGGGGTTAAATCTGGAGTTAGCACCAAGCTTGGCCTGGACCCTGGGGCAGAGGTGCCACATCACCACCACCAGCCGTTGTCTCAGTGCCCACATGTCTCTCCACAGCTGAAGGAAGACCACCAGAAAGCTCTGCTGCGGCGGGAATTCGAGCTGCAGAGCCTGAACCTGCAGAGGCGGCTGGAGCAGAAGTTCTGGAGTCAGGAGAAGAACCTGCTGGTGCAGGAGTCGCAGCAGTTCAGGCAGAGCTTCCTCCTGCTCTTCATGAAGCTCAAGTGGTTCCTCAAGCGCTGGCGTCAGGGCAAGATGGTGCACAGCGAGGGCGAGGACTTCTTGGAGGTAATGTGGGCTGAAAGGCTCAGCTACCATGCAGGGGGCACCACACTGTTGGACATACTCTGGGCTGTCTCTTGTGTCTGTGCGTCCCACCCAGGGCTGCCTGGGTGTCCCCCATCCTTTGCCATGGGCAGGGGGTCCCTTCCTCACCCATGCCATGGTGTCTTCTGCAGGTGAACAGCATGAAGGAACTGTACCTGCTGCTGGAGGAGGAGGAGCTCACCCCGCAGCAGCAGGCAGACAACAAGATGTGCTCTGGAGACTCCTGGACCCCCAACACGGTGAGTGCAGTCCCCGCGAGCCCAGGGGGTGGGCAGGATCAGCTCCCACTGCAGCTGTGTGCCATAGAGTGGTGGCTTTTTGTGGCATGCATGGCTGGAAGAGGATGTTTCCTGCTGGGATGTCACCCCCAGGGGTGGTTCTCTGCCCCGGTGGCACTTGTTTATCTTACCCTGGGGGTGGGGCTGGGATGCAGAGGGCATCTCCCACAGGGTCACACCCCATTGGGTCCCATCCATTGCGGGACCTTGGTTTCCTCTGCTCACTCCCAGTCCCACCCCCGGCAGCCCAAGGAGTGCATCAAGACTCTGTCGGACATGAAGGTGACCCTGAAGGAGCTGTGCACGGAGCTGCGGGAGGAGCGGCGCGGTGCCAGCGAGCTGCAGCAGCAGTTCACCAAGGCCAAGGCTGCCTGGGAGATGGAGCGTGCTGAGCTCAAGTGCCACATTGCCCAGGTGGGAGCCTCTGCACCCTGCGGGCTGGCAGAGCTGCCCCTTGCCTGGTGGGGACATAGGGCTGGGGGGGATGCATGTGCCAGGCGCTGGCTGTTGGGCAGGGCTGTCAGGCAGGGTGGCACCAGGGGAATCTCAATGAGCCGCTGCTCCGGCAGGCAAGTTTCTATAGCAACAGGGCTGGCACAGAAATCCGACTGAGGAACAGCAGAGGATGCTCTTTATTCCTCCACTGCCTTTATCTGGGGTGGGAGGGGTGGCACTGGGGCTCAACATCCTTCCACAGAGATCTGAGGGTGGCATCAGAGCGTGGGTCACAGCACAGGTTGGGGCTCTGAACACCTGGAGAGTGCTGCTGCAGCAAGGGCACTGTCCCACCCAGCAGCGTGGCGCTTTCTGTTCCCTTACACCATCCTGGCAGCAGCTGGTGGCCATATCCCACATCTGCTTCCCTGTGACCAGGTGCCAGCACCTCCCAGGAATTATTTTGCCAGGCAGAGCTCAGTGGTGGTTCCCAATTTCCCTCTTACCCCCCAAAAGTGAGCAGAGCTGCCACAGAGGCAGCACCTCAGTTTCGGAGGCCTTCCTGGCTGCCCACAGCAGCAGCATCCTTGAGGTCTGCTCTGCCAGCCTGCAGGGCATGCTGCCCTGCTTCAGGAGGCGGGTCCAGCAGGCAGGACCGTGGGCAGAGCAGGGTCCAACAGGCAGAGGACAGCCCAGCACAAAGGATGTTCAGCCCATGTCTCACTGTGTGACCATCTGCCAGGCCATCTGGCATGGCATAGTTGCAAGGCAGGGCTGGCTGCAGCTTGGTCGTGCCCACGGACAAACTGTGCTGTGTCCCTGGGCTTTGGGGGCACAAATCGTCCAGCCTGGGCAGCATGGGATCTGCACTGGGAACTGGGATGCCTTGCCCCTTTGCCAGAGATCGCCAGCACCATGCTGGAGCTATGGATCCTCCCCAGTCACCACCACGTCACAGAATTGTCAGAGCTGGAAGGCACCTCAAAGATCATCCAGCTCAAACCCCTCTGCCATGGCCAGGAACATCTCACACTAGATCAGGTTGCCCAGAGCCACATCCCATCTGGCCTTAACTTTCCAGGATGGGGCTTCCACCACCTTCCTGGGCAACCTGTTGCAGTGTCTCACCACTCTCAATGTCCCCACAGCTGGAGTCAAAGGCAGGTAAAGGGATCACAGAGCGTGCATTGCCAGACTGGAAGGTGGCATTGAAGAGGGAGCGTGAGGAGCACCAGCAACTCCTGGCCGAGTCCTACAGCGCTGTCATGGACCTCACCAACCAGCTGCGCATCAGCGAAAAGAACTGGAACCAGGAGAAAGTGGAGCTGCTTGCCCGCTTCAAGGAGGAGCAGCAGCAGGCAGAGCAGCAAGCAAAGGACCTGCAGAACAAAATCAACCAGGTATGGTGTCCCACCATCATGAACATGTCCTCCACCACTGCCACTTGTCCTCTGTGCATGCTCCTAGACCTTTTGCTTGCCCAGAGGGGCATGTTACACACATTGAGTGAGCAACATGTTCTGCAGTTGCAGAAAGGAGCCAATCCATGGGCACTGAAGCACTCTGAAATGGAGAAGCACGGCAGCAACTGGAAGGAGGTGGGCAAGAGAACAGAGAGGGCTCTCGTGGTACTTGTTGGGCTCAGGTCTATGCTAAGGGTTAGATGGGGGGTGGTGTGAACTCCAAATAACACCCCCTCGAACAGCAAATGAGGCTGCAAAGAGGAACACCAGGGACGGGGAGAATGAGAGGGCAGAGAGCGTAGCTCAACCCCAAGGGCTTCCTTGAGGTTGTAAAAAGTTGATTTAAAATAGTGTGGGCCTAGGGAGCCCCATGCAGCCCTGGGAATGGGGTGCCAGGCCTAGGTGCACAGGGGAAGGCAGTAATGCTGGAGGGAAGCAGGGTACAGCCTCTGCTCAGCCCATGTGTGTCCTGTGGTCACTGATACCAGAGCTTCTTTTTCGTCCTCCTAGGCTCTCAACGAGAAAATCACTGACAAAGAGACAATCTCTGAAGCAGAAGCCAAGGGAACCAACCTCAAAAGGTGCGTGTGGTGGTGCCTGTGTGGTCCCCAGGGCACAGAGGAGGGTTCATTGAACTGGGTCCTCAGGCCCTGACAGCAGTGGGGAGATTCAGCCATGCAAGGAAGGGCTCCTGTAAGGTGCTCAGGAGGGTTCCATTGGGGTGGGAGCAGGGTGCCTCCAGCTGCTTACCAACCCACTGCCCAGTCCCCTCTTGAACTCTGTCCTCTCTCCTCCCACAGGACCAAATCTGTTTCCTCCATGTCAGAGTTTGAAAGCTTGCTTGACTGTTCTCCCTACCTCCCTGGAAAGACCACACCAGGGCTGGGTGACCATTCCCGGGGCAAAAAGGTGTCCACGGCCACTCAACTGCTGCCCAATGGGATCCGGGACAGTGCTGGCATTCCTGCCTCAAACTGTACATATGTGAATATTGAGCAACCTGTCCCCGACAGCCTGGCCAAGGAGAAGCTGGGCATCTCCTCCTGGGACTACTCCCAGGCAAGCAGCCTCTCCGGGCACGACCCAGCCCAGAAGCAAATGCAGAGGAGCTACACGGCACCTGACAAGACAGGGATCCGCATCTACTACAGCCCACCAGTGGTGCGGCGGCTGGAGGCGCCTCTGGTGCACAACAAGGAGGGGAAGATCATGATCGAACCTGGCTTCTTGTTCACCATGGCCAAGCCGAAGGAGCCGGAGGAGTCAGCCAGTGCTGAGAGCACCTACAGCCAGTGGCTGTGCAACTTCTCCAAGCAGCAGCGGGAGCTGCTGGACGGCGGCACGGTGGAGAGCGCGGTGCCAGCAGTGCCCCACTTCCCCCCAGCGCTGCACGACCTGGAGATCTCTGGCAACATGAGTGACGACATGAAGGAGATCACCAACTGCGTACGGCAGGCCATCCGCTCCAGCTCGCTGGAGAGGAAGGTGAAGAGCACCTCCAGCCAGACGGTGGGGCTGGCCCACGTGGGGACGCAGACCATCCAGACAGTGAGCGTGGGCCTGCAGACCGACCTGCCGCGGGCCAGCAGCGTGCACAGCAAGAGCTGGTCCCCACGCAGCTCCTCCCTCGTGTCTGTGCGCAGCAAGCAGATTTCCTCCTCCCTGGATAAGGTCCACTCCAGGATCGAGCGGCCTTGCTGCTCCCCAAAATACGGCTCTCCAAAGCTCCAGAGGAGGTCTTCCTCCAAGCTGGATGCCTCCAAGGACAGGAGCCTCTGGAACCTTCACCAGAGCAAGCAGAATGGCTCTGCCTGGGCCCGTTCCACCACCACTCGTGACAGCCCTGTCCTCAGCAACATCAATGATGGCTTATCCAGCTTGTTCAGTGTCGTGGAGCATGCGGGCAGCACCGAGTCCATCTGGAAGCCAGGCTGCCCTGAGAGCAGCCGGGCCAAGCCTGAAGCCCCCAAATATGGCCTGGTGCAGGAGTTCTTCAGGAATGTCTGCGGCAGGGCACAGAGTCCCACTGCCCCCCCAGAGAAGAAAGAGGCCACTGGGGAGGAGGGCAGCAAGAGAGCCGAGCACCCCAACCCAGCCACCCACCACCCAGCTGAAAACATCTCCCGTGTCCTGAACAAGAAAGTCCTCAAGCAAGGCAGCTGTGAGGACTCCAAGCCCTCGTGCCCCAGCCAGGGGAGTAAGGACGCAGCCCTGCGGGACCCTGACCTTATCTCGGCCATGGCCAGCGAGGTAACAAGGCAGGGTCCTCCCCGGGGTGTCCCGCTGTGGCGGGGGACGAGGTGGCCAACCCCTCTAACCCCGCTATGCCCTGTCTATCTTTGCAGGACATGGCGTGTGACTGCAGCTCCCAGTCCCTCACCTCCTGCTTCGCCCGGCCATCCCGCTCCGCCGTCCGCCATTCCCCCTCCAAGTGCAAACTGCACCCTGCGGACCCCCCCAGGGCGGAGGAGAAGCCGGGGGCCTCGAGTGAGTGAGGACGGGGGGCCGGGGGACGCAGCGTGCCTGCTATCCATCTCCTGAAGGAAGATCACCCGCGCTGACGCCCCGGGGGGGCCCCTCTCGGAGGTGACGCGGGCGCATCTGTCTCCTAACCGTCCCCTGGCCCCCGGGGACGCTTAGGAAGCAGATGTGGAGCCGTTGGTGGAGGCAGTCAGTAGCCCCAGGGTGTGCAGAGACATCCTGCGACCTGCTGTGGGTGACCCTGCTGTAGCAGGGGGGTTGGACTAGATGATCTCCAGAGGTCCTTTCCAACCCCCACAATTCTGAGTTCCTGCTGGGGAGGTTGCTTCGCCTTTTGCCTGGCTGGAGACCCACTCCCTCGGAGCCGTTGCTGGCACTCGGTCGTTCTCACTGGTGTCCACTATCCCAGGAACGTCAGCTGAGACCTAAGTAGTTCCCACCACCACCCTGGGAATGCCAGCTGAGACCCTGTCATGCTGATGGCTCACCGGGACCTCGGAAGGGGAGAGCAGCTCGGGGAGGCTGCTCGTGTACATGGGGCGAAGTGCTGCCGGGACGCCGGAGGGCAGCAGTGGCTGGAGGCACGTGTTGGCCTCTGTGGGTGGAGGGTGCTGGCTCTGGTCCTCTTGGCCACTGCCAGCACCGCCTGCCCTGCCCGAGCCCCAGCGCATCCTTGCCAGCCCCGGTTGCAGCGCGGTTGCATCAGCCAGGGGCCGCACGTGCTGCCCCGGGCAGGAAGGAGGCGGGGAGGGTCCCTGCGGTCACTGGGCGTGGGGGCCCTCCCTGGCCACCCTTCGTTCTCGGAGTGGGAGAGGGGGAGGTTGCTGCTGAAGGTCCAGCACTGCCGGGAAGGATCTGGGTGGTCCCTGCGGCACCTCCTGATGCCGAAGTGGGGGTGCTGGGTGCTTGGCATAAGGAGGATGGCTTGTGCATGCACATGCCCATCTCTACCACCATCCTGAAGGGCCCTGGTGCCCTCCTGCCACCCACTGCCTTGCCCGGGGCCACTTGCTCCTCCAAGTGCTGAAGATACATATTACTCTTTTTACGTTGTTTGTTTGTTTCCTTTATTTGTTTTTTTGCCCCTCCCTTTGTTTTCCTCCACTTTTGGCTCTGCCCAACTCCGGACAGCCTGCAATGTAAAACCAAGTGCATTTTAAAAATACCCAAACGACCTGCATGGGAGATGCACCAGCTGGATTCAGAGATTGTGCTTGGGAGGTTGCAGTGTGGCCACGCTCACCACCACTAAAAGCCTTACCCTGGGAGGGAGTGGGGCAGCAGCCACAGGAGTCACGACCCCCATAGCCATGCAGAGCTCCCAAGTCTGGGAGGGTTGTATCCCAGCCCCACGCAGAGCAGGGTTGGTGTGAAAGCAGCAATTTCCAAGGCAGCTGCCTGACCTATTTTTGAGCTGCAGGCCAGGGGCCAGGAAGGGACTTGGCCAGATAGAGCTGCCTGCAGGTGCCCGCATCTCTGGGGGCATTGCTCAGGCTGTGTGCTGTGACATGGGGACTCCATGTGTTGCTCTGGGGCTTTGTACTTTTTCCAGAGGCTCTGCACATGGCTCGGGGGCTGTGAACCTTTTTGGGGGTGCTCTATACATGCTCCAGGGGCTCTCTGTGTAGCTCTGTGGCTGTGTACACTGCTCCAGGGACACCCTGCGTTGCTCTGGGGCTCCGTATGCAGTTCCAGGGGCTCTGTTGCTCCGAGTCCGTGGACACTGATCCACAGGTTCCATGCACTGCTATGGAACCTCTATGCATGGCTCTGATGATCTGTGCATTGCTCCAGGACCTCCATGCAATTGCTCTGGGACTGTGTACACTGCTCCAGGAACTTCACACTTTGCACTGAGGCTGTGTACATTGCTGCTTCAGGGGCTCCATATACAGCTCCAGGACCTCTGCATGGCTCTGAGGTTGTGTACATTGCCGTGGAGGCTCTGTAGGCTGCTTCTGGGGCCCTGCACATAGCTCTGGAGCCCTGCACATTGTTCTGGGGCTCTGTACACTGCCCCAGGACTTCTGTGCATTGCTCTGGCGCTCTGTACACTGCTCCAGGGGCTCTGTGTGCTGCTCCTGGGGCCCTGCACGTTGGTCTGGGGCTCTCTACAGTGCTTTGCTGTCATCTTGCAACTTTCGCTTACGAAGTGCTCCTGCAGCTGTAGCTGCTGCCCCCTCCTGTCCAGCCGCCCGCTGCCCGGCAGCAGGCAGGACTGCATCACTGCCACGTCGCAGCCTCCGTCAGCATCTCCGCGACGGCCACACACTGCCTGTGTCTCTGGACACAACAGCATTAGCCAGGGCTCAGCGAGCCCAGCACCGATGGCCTTTTGCTCCTGCGGCGCTTGTCCGGCCCCTCGGGGACCCTGGTCACCCGGGTGCGGGACGTTTGGTGCAGGCACTGCCCACCCTCACCAGCAGCTGGGGCCAGGCAGCAGCTTCCCTGCCCACCACGGGGAAGTGGGGTCCCCACACCCCTGCCGTGGGCAATCTCCTGCTGTACATAGATCCTCTCGGGGTGTTTTTTAGCATTCTCCTTGCTAAACGGGGATTTGGGGGTTGGGTTGTTTGTTGGTTTCGTTTCTTTTTTTCCTTTTTTTTTTTTTTTTTAAGACTCTACTTTTGGAATGTGGTTTCTCATTTTTACAGCTGCCTTTTAATTATTTGTAATATTGGTGGGTTCTCTCTTACTCTGTAAATAGCAGTGCTGGGCATTCCCCACAGGGCTGAGGGCTGTGCTGGGGCTGATGAGGGATGGGTGAAGGTGGCAGGGAAAATCTGCTCGTGGTGTGGAGGTGGTTGGTCCAGCCTCTGCCCCTGTCCTCCCCGCACACCACTGCCCAGCCTGGGCCAAAGCCCTGCCTGCCCCTTCCCTGTCTTCTTGCTCCTTCTTGCCAGCCCATGCCAAGGTCACATGAAGGGCAGCTTCTGCCCCGATGACAGGCCCCCTGCTCCCCATGTCCTGCACCCCACCTGCTTGTCCTGTGATGAATAAAGGCCCTGCAACCCCTCACCCACACCCTCGGTGCTGCCTGACTGTGCTGCCTGTCCTGTTTGGTGCTGCTGTGGAGGGGATTAGGGGTGGCTGGAGCACCCATGGGTAAGGACATGCATCTAGATAGATCCTGCCCCTCTGCCCTCGCCATCTGCCCACTGTCCAGCTCATACAGTGTCCCATCCTCTCCTCACCCACCTGTCTCTCCCCAACACCGTCCCTGTGCTGACTCCAACTATGCTGCACCACCAGAGCTCCTTGGCATCACCCGTGGGTGTTCTGTGGTCTCGACACACCAGGCTTCTTTTGGCTCTGTGTTGTTCTGGTGATGCTAGTGGTTCTCATGCCTACCCTGTCCCCTGCTCAGGTCCTCACTCCAGCCTACATGTGGAGCCCACATCCTCTTACCCTTCTTCATTCCCCATGGCTTCTTGCCCTTCTGCCCTCACCTGCAAGTCCCAGCCTCACTACATTAAACTGCTCCTCCCTGAGGGTCCACCCACCAGGACTCAGCACTCCTTTGTTTTCTCCTCCAGTATCTTTCATGTCACATCCCTTTTATGTCTGCTCTTTGATCTCCAGTGTGCCATCCTTCTTGTTCTCCTCCATCTAGAACCCTCTTTCCTCTTTCATGTGCTCTTCCATTGCCCTCAGCCTTCTTTATACTCTGTTTTACCACCCAACTAACCCATCCCATCCTTGCTTCCTATGTGTCAGTTACCCACTGTGTCTCATCCTTCCCTGTCCCATCTGTCTTCATCCTGCTTTATCTCCATTTTCTTTTCCTTTCATGTTCCCTCTTAACATCTCACCATCCCTTCTTGTCCTCCATCAGCTCCCACCATCACTGTTCTCTTCTACATCTTGCCATCTTATCCCTGCTTATTCTCTATTAGCTTCAACCACCACTCCAATCTGTTCCAGCCTCTTCTCGTCTTCTCCCCATCTTCTTCCACCACCTCTTACCTCCTCATCCCCCTCTTTCTCCTCCACTTCCCCTTCCCCAAATCCATTCTCACCTCTCAACATGGTCTCATCCTCCTAGCTGCCAACATCACCTAATGCTGCCTCCTCCCTCACATTTCCAATTCTTTGTCCTCCATTCTTCACTACCCTCTCATCCATACTCCTCTATTGCCCTCCACTCTGTCTTCCTAAATGCCTCCCTAAATGTCTCATCATCCTTCCTCATATACTTGTCCATCTCCCACTGCTTTCTTATCTCTGCTCTTCTTCCTTAATCTCCACCTCCCCCTCGCTCTTTGTCCTTTACCACCTGCTATCTATCCTTATTTTCCACTTCCTTTTTGCCCACCTTCTTCATCCTCTTCCACCTCCCACTGTCTCACATCCTTCCCCATGCCCCAGCACTACCCATTTTCCTGTTCTTGCTCATCCTCTGCTTCCTGCCATCTGCCTGGTCCTCATTGTCCTTCAACCTCTTGTCCTCATCATCCTTCACTTTCTGCCAATGTCAGTGCTTTGTCTCTCACTTTCAACAATCTTCTGTACCTTGTTCCTCATCCTCCATCTCATACTTTTTCTTCCACCTCTCATTGTTCCTCATCCTTTTTCATGTTCTTTCCACCTCTTGCCCTGTCCCTCCTCACACTCAGCCATCCCTTGTCATTTGCTGGTCTCCCTGTTTCTCCTCATACTCCTACACCTCTCCCCACCCCTTCTTACCCTCCCAGGTGTCCCACCTACCTCACAGATTTTCCCCTCCACCCCCTTCTGGTCTCCAGCTATTCTCCCTTAACTTGCCCCCCCTCACTCACTGTCCTTTCATTCTCCTTCATCTCCAAACTCCATCCCAACTTCCCGTCTTCTCCCAGTTTGATCTCCCATTTGTCTTCTCCTCTGTTCTCTCTGCACTCTCCTACTCCCAGCATGTCTTACTCCTGCTCTTATTTTCAACTTTTCCTCCTTTGTCTGCCTTGTATCCCATCCATTATCAAGCCAGGAAAGCCACCATCAGGACAGCTGTACCTGATGCAAGCAGAAAGGGCCCTGACTGTTGGGGGTGGGATGTGGGGCTAGGTTAGATGGAAAACCTGCCTCCTGCTCAAGGCACTTTCACAGTAGAGATAATGGCCACAGCTTCAGCATTCATGCTGGACATTAGGAAGCACTTTCCCTAGGGCTGGTGGAGCTGGAACCGGCCGAAAGGCAAGCACGAAGATCACTGCCCTTGGAAGGTTTCACAGCTCAACTAGATGAAGTCACCAATGTCTTGCTTTAGCATCAGCAATAAATATTTTGGAACACAGCACTTGACCAGAGCCCCCTGGGAGCCCTTTGAGCACACAAATCTTTGGGAGACTTCTCCAAGCAGCGGAGGATCTCCAAGAGGGGCAAGAAAGGCCAGACATGGCTTTGAGTGCAGTGCTTGGGATGCTGCAGGATATCAGGAATCTGCCACATGTAGCTACTCCATGGTGCTCAAGCAGAACCACCCCATGCCACCTGAACAGGACCATCCCACATTGCTTGAGCAGGACCATTCCACCATGCTGCTGAAGCAGGACCACACTACACTATTCCAGGACCATTCTAAGCTGCTTAAGCAGGAACACTCCATGTTGCTTGAGCAGGATCAGCCTAATGCTGCTCCAGAACTTCTCCAGGTTGCTTGAGCAGGATGACTTAATGTAGCTTGAGCCGAACCTTCCCATGCTGCTTAAGCAGAACCACTGCCCCATGTAGCTTGAGCAGAACCACTCCAGACTGTTCAAGCAGGACCATCCCAAGCTGCTTGAGTACCATGAGCCAAACCAAAGTGGCTTCCTGAAAGACTGCCAGATCGCAGGCTAGTGAAATATGCCTGAGATGACCCCTCAGAACCTACAGCCAAGGGAACCTGCATCATCCCTGTTTTCATTCCCTCGGGGTGGGCCACGCAGGGCCATGTCCTTCACCTTTCAACAACCTTATGGCTGCAGTAGGGCACAAGGCTGGTGGCACTGCTGCCAAGGGGAGGACAGGTCACCTCTCCATTCTGAGGGAACTCCAGCCTCTGAGGGACCTGCACACAGGACCTGCTCAGAGCATCCCACACCACACACGCACAAGGGCCAGCCAGCCTCGCTTGGCCACAGACTTTGCCTTGCATGTTGGAGGCTCCAGCCATCCCATGGAGAGGACCTTGCCCTTCCTAAGGGGTCTGAGGGACTATCCTACTGCAGTATGGGCAGGGGCAGGGCAGCAAGTGTCTTGTTGGGGTAGGAGGGGGGTACATTTGTAAAGCATTCCTGTCCACATGCCTTCTTGGCTGGGAAATCTGGGGGAGGGTGGAGGGAATTTGCTCCTTGTGTTAGAAGCTAGCTGAACGTATATTGTCTCCCTTGAGCTGGATTTCTTCTTACAGATCTTCAGACTCTTGTATATTGTACTGGGATTTTTACATTCAATTAATGTAGAAAACAAAAATTTAAACCAAGTCTGTTAAAAAAAAAAAAAGAAAAAAAACAACATTAAAAATCTCTATTAAAAAAATAAATTAAAGCTGTCTCCAAGGTCTCTTCTTACAAACATCTCAGACCAATGATGGGTCTCTGGTGGTGGCTTTGCGTTTTTCAGCCCTGCCTGTCCCCTGCCTGCCAGAACCCCTGGGGACACCAGCTATGGCGAAGTTGTAGCTCCCGTGGTTTGTGATGCCCTGGGCAATGGAGGAAACAGTCCCCAGCTCTCAGCATCTATCTGGCTGTGCAGAACCTGAGCCCCAATGCAAGACAGCTCGAAGGGTTTGTCAGGGAACTCCAAAAGTTCTGTCCCCACCATAGGACAGGGCACAGTTGAGGCCATGCCTAGAGCCCAGTTTTGTGCCCCCGGATAGTGCAGATGTGGCTAAATCTGAATCTGGAGGCAGCTCCCACTGGTGCTCACCATGACCTGTGGTGCTGCAAGGTTGAAGAGGTTGTCACAGCGAGTGGCCAGGCTGTGGGCCAGATTCTCAAGTATTGGCTTCACTTTTGGGCCTCTTACTACCAGAAAGACGTTGAGGTGATGGAGCAGGTCCACAGAAGAGCAATGAAGCTGGTGAATTGTCTAGAGAACAGGTCTGGTGAGAAGCAGGTAAGGGAGCTGGGGTCGTTCAGCCTGGAAGCTGTGTGTAAGCATTCCGGCTCTCTGCAACTCCCTGGAAAAGGTTGGAGCTCTGTGTGTGTGTGTGTGTGTGTGTGTGTGTCTATGTGCTCCCAGTGAACAAGTGACAGGATGACAGGAAACAACCTAAAGTCGTGCCAGGGAAAGTTTAGGTTGGACACAAGAAGCGATTTTCTCCCCAAAAGTGTTGTCGAACCCTGGCACAGGCTGCCCAGGACAGTGGTGGAGTCGCCATCCCTAGAGGGACTCAAAACCCATGGAGGTGTGGCGCTGAGTGACACAAAGGCGACCTGACAGTGCTGGGTTAGACTAGATAATCTTAAAAGTCTGGTCCAACCCAGATGATTCCATGGTTCTGTGACCCTGCAGGGCTGGCACTATGTGCCCTGGCACAGTAGAGCCGCAAGGCTGGCAGCTGGGCAGCAGAGGGCAGGCTGTGTGCGCCTGGGCTCCACAGCCACTGAGCCCAGAGCTGCAGCTCCCCCTTAGTGCTCGATAGCACAGGGACGAAGGAAAGTGGGTGCAAACCTCGCGGGTGTTCAAGGCCGCTCTGGAGCCTCCAGACAGCTATGAAGTGACATGGGGAAGCCACTTGTCAGAGCCCTCAATATGCTGCTGCTGAAGGCACCATGTCTGCT
>VWYK01106545.1:1518-12512 GCA_013399775.1 Semnornis frantzii | reverse complement strand
GATTCTATGATTCTATGAAGGAATCATCATTCAAGTGTCCAACATTCTGTGCCAATGCCTGACAAAGGCAACACAACTGCTGCGCTCTCGACTACAGAAGGCAGCAGTATTTGCATATTCCATATGATTAGGCAAACTTTGCAAAGTGTTAAATGACAGAAAAAGAATAGTTTGTACTGAGACAACCTATGTTCACTCATAACAGCACTGGAGCATTAATCCTTAAAGTACAACAATGAGGACATATCGCAAAACGTTAGTGGTTGGAAGGGATGTCCAGAGATCATCCAGTCCTACTCCCCTGCCAGAGCAGTACCATAATCTAGTGCAGGCCACATACGAACACATCCAGATGGGTCTTGAAAGTCTCCAGAGAAAGAGACTCCACAACCTCTCTGGGAAGCCTGTTACAGAGCTCCATGACCCTTATACTGAAAAGGTTCCTCCTCATATTGAGGTGGAACTTCCTGTGCTGTAGTTTATGTCCATTGCCCCTTGTCCTATCATAGAATCATAGAATCACAGAATCGTAAGGTTGGAAGGGACCTCGAGGATCATCTAGTTCCACCCCCCTGCCATAGGCCTCCCACTAGTACAAGTCACACAAGGCCTCATCCAATCTGGCCTTGAAGACCTCCCTGGGCAACCTGTGCCAGTGTCTCCCCACCCTCACTGCAAACAACTTCCTCCTAACATCCAGTTTCAATCTCCCCTCTGCCATTTCAAACCCATTGCCCCTCATCCTGTTATTATTAGATAGAATAAATACACTCATGGAAGCATTTGAGAAGTGCCTGTCCCCTCCCTCTTGGCACCCCTCAGATATTTATAAACATTGGTTAGATCCCCTCTAAGTCTTCTCTTCACCAGTCCAAAAAGCCCCAGGTCTCTCAGCCTCTCCTCATAGGGCAGTGCTCCAGCCCCTTAATCATCTTCATTTGATACATTACTGTGCAGCTAGATATTAATGCGATGCTAAAATCTGGTCTTATGCATAAATATTATTTTCCAAACCTGTCCTAAAAGCCCCAAAGCCTCTGTTTCAAGTATCTTAACTTGTGCTTTTGCTCACTGTATACAAACAGACAGGATACTTTAATGTGAAGTATTCCTTGAATTCATTGTACTTCTGGGTATGGAATCTCATTCATTTTCCATCTGTGTCACACTAGAGATCATAACGTATGTGGTAACAGTATGATGCCTATTAGCCTCTCCTATGACCACAGGCTGAGAGAGCTGGGATTGCTCAGTCCAGAGAAGAGGAAGGTTTCAGGAAGAACTTATTGCAACCACCTAGTACTCAAAGGGAGCCTACAGGAAAGGTCACCAATTGTAGTGGTAGGACTGAGGAGTAGTGGTCTCAAAGTGAAAGAGTGTAGACTTAGAGCAGATATAAGGAAGAAATTCTTCACTGGGAGAGTGATGAGACACTAGGACAGGTTGTGGATGTCCCATCCCTGTAAGTGTTTGGGGCCAGTTTGGGTGGGGCTTTGAACAAGCTGGTCTGGTGGAAGGTGTCTGCCTAAGTAAAGAGGGCTGGGACTTAAATGATCTTTATGGTCCCTTCTGACTCGAACCACTATGTGATTCTACAAACTTGCATAAACTGTAAATGGCAAACAAAGACAATTTGGATTAAACTTATCTGCTTTAAGTATGAAATACTAAGCATCTCATTATTTCTCCTCTAGTGGATTCACAGACCATAAGATGTTTCAGTTGCTGAGAACAGGGAATGAGACTGCATGACAGAACCCCAGGGTCAACTACTTTTTCAGAATCCTCAGTATATGGACTGAAACAAGTAAAAGCTTGGGGAGCACTTACCAAGTATTCTATTTAGTTTTGTAAGGACTGGAGGCAACAGCATCTTCTGTAACAAGCTGAGACATCAGTCAGACCTATGCATCTCCCTTGGTGTCATTCAGACCCATATCAGGACTGCAATGTATAAAAGCTGAGTGGGGCTACAAAGGACACTAAACAGAACCTGTGGAAATACAGTGACAGCTCAGACTGCCTACCATGCCACCTGTAGTGACAGCTTGTAGCAGATGCAAACAGAAGCTGGTATTACATTGCTGTATCACCAGGAGAGAAGAGTTTCGAATGGGGAAAAATTAGCAAGTCTCAGTAACACTATAACAAAAAATAATAAATTGTTCTTCTAAGTTAGTGCCCCAAAGCATCATATTGTCTACCTATACCACTGCATGGTGAAGGCAGACACTGGTGTCATATACATTAAGTGATCAGTAAAGGATCTTCTTCCAAAGACCACCCTTTGAAACAGCATTTTTAATTCTACCATATAACACAGCAATGATCAGATGAGAAGACTTTATACTGACTTCACACATGATAAACTTTCCCTAAACAACAAAGGAAGCACACATTTAGAAGAAAAATAAAGAGCTAGATTTCATTTTCAAAAGCTTGTTGGAAAATAACTCAGAGAAAAGTAGCTTAAACAAAACCCTAATCTTTTTTTAGCCAAATGGATTAGGCAGACGAGTAAGCATATACTGTATTTGCACAGCAAAAAAAAAAAAAGTTGTTCCATGACTGTATTCTGATTAATTTCTTAAATTAAGTTCTTGTATTAATTCCAATCTGTGAAGCTCATAAGAGAATGTGTGCATTAATCCATGCCAACATTTATAATAACTATTAAGTTATTACTAGATTATAATACATCACTTGTACATACACATTTATATTCTGCCCTATGGGTTTACTTACCATTCACCAAGAGACTCCAGCACATTTTTTGAAAAAAAAAACCAAAAACCAAAAAACCTCTTGTTTGTAATAATCTACATTGAGAGATTAAAGAGAATAGACTACAGATAAATAAGTAATGTTTTGATAGCAAATCTTTTAGGAAATCCCATAAATAATTGTCAAATTGACCTCACTGACATGAAATAGTGCCTGGATAAGCAGTCATTGTAAGTCAGTTCTACTCAGCAAACCAAACCAAGTCAGTTAGCCTGGGGCCAAACATCATCTTTCAGTAAATCTGTTATCTGTAGGTGCACATATTCTCCAGTTCTGGTGAGTGTGTGAGCAATAGTAGCAACGACCAGCGGCAATGGGATTAAAACCAGGGCGAAAAATGCTAGGCTGGATAGCACCACGGTCTTAGTAAACATAGAGTCTACTTTAGATATTCTTAAATCTTTTGATTCCTAGATGAGTCTTTATACTCTTAGGCACTTCCTAGGTTCAGGTACAGGTTTGTGCATATGGCTTGAGTCCTTATCATCACTGAAAGCACTGCTACACAGTATATTGAGACACAGGACTTTTGCACGTAGCCATCACGTGAGGAAAGGTATTAGACGGCACGCACAAGGTCAGAAGTTATGTGGTTACATATTGCTTAGTTTATCTTGTAGGCAGGAAGTAGATAATACCAGATCTGATTAAGATTGGCTATTATTTCTTATTCATACAACTGCAGAAAGTGTATTTCAAAACTTTCAAGATTATTGCCTCCCAACACTGATATTTTTGAGAGAACTTCCTGGTCCAGATACTAGAAAAAAGGAAGACAGGAAAAAACACTTTGCAAGCTCCATGAAAATCTGCTACCCTTCAATCAAGCTGTAATTGAAAAACACCCAGAAAAGGCTACTTTGAATTTAACAGATAATATCTCCTTATATTTTATCCATCTGAGCAGGACTTTTCCACCACTTGCAGCTCTTTACTGTGGTGATCTGTACCAGGAATAAGAACCTAAGCTCAAGGGAAGTGAGCTGGGAATTGGATGGGGAACAAAAGATGTGACTGAGGTCAGGGGCAGAAAAGAGGGGGATTAACTTGGTGACTGGGGAGACAAAGAATCATAGAATCATAGAATGTTAAGGTTGGAATGGACCTCAAGGATCATCTAGTTCCAACCCCCTGCCATAGGCAGGGACACCTCCCACTAGAACAGGTCACTCAAGGCCTCCTCCAACCTGGCCGTGAACCCCTCCAGGGAGGGAGCAGCCACAACCTCCCTGGGCAACCTGTTCCATTGCTTCAGCACCCTCACTTCCTCCTGACATCCAGTCCAGACTAGGACTAGTTGGTAAGTTAATGGGATGACTAAGAAGTGATAAGGAACCAGAATGGAGACAGAAAATTAGTGGGAACAATTGAGAATAAGCTGGTAGGAATGGGGAAAGTTATCATGTTGTGTGAGGATGTGAGAATTTGAATGCAGAGGGTTGGAGAAGACGGTGGCAGAGGGAGAAAAGACATTCTGATGGTCAAAGCCATCAAAAACTATCCAGGGTGATGAAATTCTACACTTGCATTGGTAGGAAAGTAATTTTTACCATTAACATAACCTTTAATAGACAGTAACAGTTTCTGAGACACTTACTGGAGTACGCCAACTTTTATGGACTGAGAGCTCCAACGGAAGTTACCTTACTACGTGTTCAACACTTACATTGCTGCATAAGGCTATTTTCAAAATTCGGGTCCCAAGCATCTTAAAATGAGATTTGTTTCCTATTACTTGCCTTCCTGGAACTGCCAGGATACTTCTAAAATGTTACAGAGCACTAAAGGGAAGGAACATATTCCACACTAAGCTCGTTTCCTGAGATAACAAACACAATGTGTGTCAGAGCTACCCACTTCTGAGTAACACAGGTAACAGCTGGTAACACAGAGCTTTTGAGGAAACTTTTAGCTGCTCCCTTGAGAAGACAGGCCCAGACATAACTATGTTTACAGCATTTAATAACATTCAAAGCAGAATCATCTTGCCTGACCTTCTGCATAACACAAGCCAAAGAAGTGCACTGAGCAACCAAAGGTGAAATGGATATAATAGCAGCACGCGGCTATGCATACTCTGAAGGGTATTTTTTCAACCTCTGTTTTCTAATGTATCTTTTCTTCTGAATCTCTCTCTTGATGTGTATAGAAATGCTGTGACTGGTAAAGAGAGATTGTGCCAAAGTTAAAAACAAAGTTTCTATAACTTAAAAATAAATGCCATGGCTTGAAGGACAAGTCTTAGACACTGGCACCAGTTGCCCAGGGAGGTTGCGGAGCACAGAAGCACCCAATGTGATCAAAGATCAAACACCTGGAGGTGTTCAAGGCCAGGTTGGACCTTGAGTGACCTGTACTAGTGGGAGGTGTCCCTGCCTGTGGCAGGGGGTTGGAACTGAATGATCCTTGAGGTGGTCCCTTCCAACCTTACCATTCTATGACTCTATATAGACTGTGAAATCCTAGAGACCTTGGCCAAGAGTTTTCACTTAATGAAATTATGAACATCTTTGGAATGTCTGCAATTAAAACAGTTGCAAAAGAGATACAGAGAGAGATTTGGAAAAAACCCTGTACCTATGCAAGAGGTGAGGGTGTGTGAGGCATGAAGGTGACCAAGCACTGGCACAGGTTGCCCAGAGAGGTTGTGGAATCTTCATCCTTGCAAGATATTTACAACTACTCTGAATATAGTGGTAGGCAACTGGCTACAGGTGACCCTGCCTGAGCACAGAGATTGGGCTAGGTAGCCTCCAGGGGTCTTTCCTGTCATACTTGAGAGATTTAACCTTTCCCCAGCTACCCCTTCAAGAAGTGTAGTCAGCTGTAGTGCCTTATTTTACACCCCTGGACTGAAACACCTTCCTAGAAGTTTAGTGAAGCAGTGCGAAGTGTTTGTTCATTTTCTCTTATAGTTATTATTTACATCTATGTTTATCTAGATGCATCATATCACTGTGGCCAGTAAATTAGCCTTTGTGCAATGCTCTGAAGATGTAAGGCAGTTGTGTATTTCTATCTCTGCATACACACACAGATACTGCTTTTCTGGGATGATAAAAGCAATTCATTGCCCTTTTTAAGATCAGTACTCCAAATCCAGCTCCCATCTACTTATTATTCATCTGGGTTGGCTGTACTTTAGCTTCTTTATGGACTCTTTAAAATAAGCATTAATAAAATCTTATAGCTTTTTATTATCAACTGTCTCCACATACAACTATTGCAGGAATTTTCTGGTCACTGGGAGCAGGACTTTGGACTACCTTGCAATCAATACGCTTTTTATACTGTCTCTGACGGCTGATGCTTCTGAAAAGGTAACACGTTTTTTTGTTTCATTCAGGCAATTTGCAAACATGCCTCTGATTTTAAGATGCTCTGTTTCTTTCAGCACAATATAGGACCAAATTTAATCTTGGTAAGCTACTATGATTTACTAACACCTTCCTTTAGCTGATGTTCCACAGCTGGCTGGGCAAAAATTCTGTGTTAGAAATACACCATGTATTTAGGACCTTAACTTGCCATAAATTCTTTGAAGTCAATAGGTAGGATTTAAAAAATCGATGGAAGGATATAGCTCAGAAGTGCCTTCTCCAAAGCTATAATGGCAAAAATATTATCACTAAGCACTCACACATAAGATCTAAACATCTCAAATCGAAGCCCTGAGACCCAGAAGTGTGAGATGACATCCTCATCAATGCCTGTGACTCCTTAAATTGCTCATCTGATTCATCTCACCAACAAGAATGTATGACTGTCTCTAGAACAGACAGGCCTGCATTGCAGAAGTGCTTTTTGTGGTAGACTATTTTGGAGTCTTCTGGTTCTAGAAAGACATTAGTGAACAGACAAGAGAAATGTTTCAGTGACAAATTACATGGTTGAGAAACCATGATGAGTGATACTCTTTCCAACAGATTTCACCAGTTTTGCATGAGCTCACTTTGGTTACATTAGAATCATAGAATGCTAAAGTTGGAAGGGACCTCAAGGATCATCTAGTTCCAACTCCCCTGTGCCATAGGTAGAGACACCTCCCACTAGAATAGGTCACTCAAGGCCTCCTCCAACCTGGCCTTGAAAACCTCCAGGGAGGGAGCAGCCACAACCTCCCTGGGCAACCTGTGCCAGTGTCTCACCACCCTCACTGCAAACAACTTCCTCCTAACATCCCGTGGCAATCTCCCCTCTGCCAGTTCAAACCCATTGCCCCTTGTCCTGTCCTTACAAGACCTTGTCAATAGTCCCTCCACAGCCTTCCTGTAGGCCCCCTTCAGATATTGGAAGGAAATGTTTTTAGAGATGGTTTTGTGGAACAAACACATGAAGACTGAAGAAGCAGTTATTAAATTCACCCAGCAGAGTGAAAGGAGGTGTCAATCTCTAATTTTGATCTCTTACTGGCATCCAACCCTCTATCAGGGATTCATCCTGAGCCCTAAGTTCACAATGCTGAACACATTCCCACTTCAGTTGTAGCTGTACAACTGTAGGCTACACAGCCCCTGACTCTGCTCAGACCTGAGATTCTTTTGCCCATGTTATAACAACTTGAAAAAAAATGTAGCAGTAACATAGTTGTATGTACCCAATGCCAGGTCATTGCTAATAGAGGTCCATTTGATGACTTTTAGAAACAGAAACTCAGCTCTCATTTCTTGCTACATGAACACACACTTCACAAAAAGCCTTCCACCAAAAATGTACACTTAGAAATTTTTCTGAAGACTTTTTTTTTTTACATTAATACAGATACCTTTTCCATTTCTATCACAACCTGAAATGATTCTGTGGCAAACTGGGTAACAATACATTTAATATTTCTGGTGAATAAATTACATTTCAGTTCTAAGTATCTATATAAAAGTAATTTTTTTTAAGCTGTAACCCTAGAATCATCTGCAATTGCAAAACTGTAAACCAAATAGGGCTTAACAATTTCAACTGTTTATGTTATTAAGATCTGCAGTTCTCAAGTGTGCATATTTTCCCCTTAGAGATTAGGACACCCAACCTTCTGATTCTTTCATTCACAGATTATTTCAGGCCAACAAGGTAATGATGTGATTACAGCCTCTCTACAGGGCTTCCACCAAGGCAAAACAGACTTGAGGTTTTGCCTTGCAATATACTTCATCAGCTTGTGCCTTCAGAGGTGAATTCCTGGTCCTCCAGTAGGGAATTAATTTATATTTTCCTGATGCTTTTTTGGCAACAATCCAGGTCCTTTAAACCAGGCACTACTGATGGTACAACCAGACTGCAGCAGCGAGTGGTGTGGCCAGATGGTGGAATCCCAAAAACATTCCCACAACTTTGAGGACTCGTTTTCATTTACTGCCGTCTGGAAATTTAGGGAGACCTTGAAGTAGGATGTGTGGCAATGTATAAGCTTACAAGGCCTGCAGCCTCGTAAGATTAAGCAGCAACCTGTTCTAGTGGGAGGTGACCCTGCTTATGGCAGGGGGTTGGAACTAGATGATCTTTAAGGTCCCTTCCAACATTACCATTTTATGATTCTACGATTATTTTTGTACAACTCTAACTACTGATACAAACTTTTCAAATCATCACAAAACTTTCCTCTTCAAAAATTACTAGAGAAAACTTTTTTTTCTTTGTCATACAGAAATGGGATAATCAGAGTTTATCTGTATTTTGAGGTATTTATTGTTCCACAGGAGTAAAGATGGTGGATTGCACTGGTGCAATTTTTTTGTGTGCACTTCCTGATTAACTCTCATGTTGGCTATCCAAGGAAATGCC
Source organism: Semnornis frantzii (assembly GCA_013399775.1). Taxonomy (NCBI): domain Eukaryota; kingdom Metazoa; phylum Chordata; class Aves; order Piciformes; family Ramphastidae; genus Semnornis; species Semnornis frantzii. The sequence continues at coordinate 3,953 of VWYK01106545.1, read as the reverse complement.
GCATCCTTCAACTGCTTACTCTGAAAGGAGTAAGGAAGAAGCTGAGTATGCTGAGAAAGCCAAGAAACACAAGAGTATACTTCAGTCACATTTTTCTAACAGAATATTTCATGGAAAGCTCACCTGGGTATACATCTTAGGGTGTCTCAGAATCAAGTTTTCAGCATATTGCAGAACGTGCTCTGTACTTGAGCTCTTGGTCACAAAAATATATTTTACATAAAAAAATACAGTAGATGTCCTTCCAAAAATCCTGTCTTGTTATTCCCTCTCATTATGTTTTATACATTCAGAAACAGACATTTGAACTACACTGTGAACAGTGCAAAAGACCGTTTTATACTTATGTAGGCTATGCATTGCAGTACCTTTAAGCGCCAACCGAAAGAAAAGTTGAGAAAGGTTTCATCCTTGGAGAAAGTCTGGTCCAAGTCGAACTTTTGTTTAGCAAGTTGTAAACAAACGTCTTAGAATGCAGAGAATCTTCTCATTTCTTTCCAGTTAAGGTAGTCTCAAACACATCAAGTCCTGCTTTGAAGTAAACCTGAGCTGAATTGATGCTGTTCAGCACCTCTGACAAGGCTGCTTGAAGGGTCTCATTTGACTGATGTAGTTTGCTGTGCTCCCATGCCTCTAGCAGTACAGAAAACTGGCTTGTCCTTTCATCTAGTCTGTAAAGAATATTTCTAAAAGAGAACAATGAAGAATGGTAAACTTTTTACTCACAACAATTCATCAGAAATCATCAAAAAAATACTGCAGGTATCAGCCACGCTTTACAGATGATCTGTACTATGCGCAACGAAGCTGACTCGTGGCAAAGTGAAAGACAACTGCATATTTATTACAGCTTTGTAAAATGCATGTCTCCATTGATCAAGATGTACATACATCGAAGCATCCACTACATCCATCAAAGGAGTCTCACATTCCTCTTTGACCACTCAAGATTTTATACCAAATCACGAGACTAGACTTATCACACCCTCCATGAAGCATTTTGTGTCTCAGCCGGATTCCATTTATACCCTCTAAAAAATATTTGATTGTTATTGCCGGCCTTAGGCATGGAAATTTTTTTTCCCCTTCTATCTGTTCTTGTTATTTATTTCACACTTCAGAGGTGAAATTCTAGCTGCATTGAATTCAATGGTAAAACTCTCATTGCCTTCAGCAGAGACTTTATTTCATCAATAATCCTTTGTTACATCAGAACAAGAGCAACTCATCTTTAAAGTCACATACTTGAGGAAGGAAATAAATGGAACGTACAGCTAAACCCTTATGAAACAAAATCTGTGTTTTCCTGTAATATTTGTAGGGTTTTTTTAATGTCTTTTATAAAAACACATGCAAAGGCAACGTGTGATCCCTTGAAAAAGTTATCTGTGCAAGGTGTTGAAGGGTCAGAATTCAAAGCTAGTTGGTGATTTCAGCGAGGCTCTTTGAAGCAGGCTATAAATGTAATCTAAAACCAGGAGTAATCTTTATCTTAATTAGCAGAGCACATAAATATCACAAACCTCCACCCAGGAGCCCCTCAAGTTGTAAATAGAAGTGAGTGAAATGTGAAACAGGAAAGCCACATGTGATTTGGTGCAGGACCTTATTCTTGAATACAAGGCAGTATAGCAGTTGTTTCATACAGCAAGAAATTAGGACGGCTCCGATAATTCATTAGTAACCTTACTGCATGACAGAATAGGCACAGTGGCACCTCCAAACATGTAATAAAACTGCCAAGTACCTACAAGGCAGATGAACACAAGAATGTATTAGTATGATATGAATCATCTACAAGAGGGAATGGTGACAAAGTAGCCCAATAAATGGCACCACAGAATACCTCCAATCTTCTGCCATCTTCTCCAACTTGAAAAAGTGCTTTGACTAACGGGTCATGTTTTTCCAGGACACAAACTCCTACCCTCACAACACATTTCAGTCTTTATGCTTTTACCTTCCTGTAACATAATATATCCAAATGGATGGGGATTGGTAAGCTTTCCATCCTCTGACAGCAATATATCCAGATCTCACCTGGAGTACTGTGTGCAGTTCCAGAGCCCCCAGCAAAGGAAGGACATGGAACTGTTGGAGCACGTCCAGAGGAGGGCCACAAAGATGCTCAGAGGGCTGTAGCAGCTTTGCTGTGAGGACAGGCTGAGAGAGTTGGGGCTCTTCAGCCAGGAGAAGAGAATGTTTCCAGGACACCTTAGAGTAGCCTTCCACTATCTGAAGGGGGCTACAGGAAGGCTGCAATGCCAGGACAAGGGGCAATGGGTTTGAACTGGCAGAGGGGAGATTGAATGTGGATGTTAGGAGGAAGTTGCTTGCAGTGAGGGTGGTGAGACACTGGCACAGGTTGCCCAGGGAGGTTGTGGCTGCTCCCTCCCTGGAGGTGTTGAAGTCCAGGTTGGATGAGGCCTTGAGTG
>VWYK01106541.1:9946-21681 GCA_013399775.1 Semnornis frantzii | reverse complement strand
CAGGCCTGTCTGGATGTGTTCTGTGTGCCCTGAGCTGGATTGTCTGGTCCTGCTGTGGCAGGGGGCTTGGACTGGATGAGCTCTTTGGATCCCTTCCCACCCCTGACATCCTGTGCTCCTGTACTCACTGGGGTGCACCTCTGCATCCTTGCAAAGGGAGGTTGCAAATTGCTGCTGGGTTGCACCTTATGGGCGTGTTGCTGCTGGGTTGGAGCAAAGAGAAATGCAAGGGCCCTGCGAGGGGTTGGGGGGATTTGGGTGACCTTTGCACCTCACTTTCCTTATAGGGCTAGCTTTGTTTTTGGCTGCAATATCCCCCTTGCTGCTTGGAGAGGGTTTTGAATCCTTGCTGTGAAACTTCTGTGGGTGGAGGCGGATGAAAAGTTGGTTTGCTGTTGAAACACAACCTGAAAAACCAAGTCAAAAATAGCTCTAATCTCCATGATGAGATGCAAAAGCATCTCTGCCAGGGAAATTAAAATCTCTCAGTCCCCTCAGGAGCTGTTCAGGAGCTTCCTCTTCCAAATATTGGGGTAGTGGGGATGATGTCCTCCATACCCACGATGCTCAGGTCCCATTCCCTCCTGCAGCAAAGTTTTCTTTGGCAGGGCTCAGCACCTCCATGGGCAGGGGTTACCTGGCATCACCTGAAGGAGCTGATTTTTGTTTTTTTTTTTTAATCTTTTGTCTGCCTCCAAGTCATTTGAAGGGCACTGGGATAGACTTATTTATTTATTTATGTATTTATTAAATTTGGCTGGGCTCGTTCAGCTGGTTTGGAGCTGCAATACACCCAGCAGCTGTTCAGTGTGTTTGCAGAGGAGTGTTTCACAGCAAGGCTGGGCTGGGCTGTGCCAGCGGGTAACACTGTGACAGCAGCTGAAAACTCCCTTTCCCAGCAAGAAAAACTTTTCTAGCAAAGAAAAAGTCCTTCCCAGTAGGAAAACCTCCTTTTCTTTCCTTTATTTTTTTTCCCAGCAAGAAAGACTTTTTTTTTTTTTTCCCATCAAAAAACCCTTTCCAGCAAGAAAAAAAGCCCTTCTTAGCAAGAAAACCTTTTTTTTTTCCAGCGAGAAAATCCTTTTCCAACAGGAAAAAAAAGCCTTTCCCAGTAAGAAAACCTTTTCCTAGCAAGAAAACTCTTTTCCAGCAGGAAAAAAAGCCTTTCCTAGCAAGAAAACCGTTTTCCAGCAAGAAAATCCTTTTCCAGCAAGAAAAAAGCCCTTCCCAGTAAGAAAAACCTTTTTCCAGCAAGAAAAAAAAAGTAATTCCCAGTAAGAAAACCTTCTTTTTGCCAGGAAGGTCCTTCCCAGGAAGAAAACCATAGCCCCAAACTCGGATGCAATAGGTAAGAGGGGTGTGGGATATTGCTCTTTGATACACCCATAAGGTCCCTGTGCTGCTCCGACTTGGCCTTTTTTTTTTTTTTTTTTTTCTGGTTGTAAAGTGTAATTTTGGTCATTTTTTAGGGAAATCATCCTTGAATGAGGGTGTGGAGGTGTGTTTTTGGGGATCGCTAGCCTTGAAAGCAGTGGTTTAGGCAGCAAATGCTCCAGGCAAAGAGGAATCGCCACTCCGGGTTCAGTGGAAGCTCCGGGCTTGGTTTCTACGCAGGCAGCGAGAGGGCTAATGCGGCTCTGGCATGCGAGGGGTTAAAAAGGGGAAGGGTAGGGGTGGCTATTTATTGGGATCGGGAAGCCCAGGGGGGTAAGTCAAAGCCGTCCGGTGGGAAGAAGAGGAGGAGGAGGAGGAGGGGGGAAGGGAGATGCTGTCCTAAGTCCCAGCATCCCTCGCTGCAGCCGCTGAGCCGTGAGGCCGCCAGCCCTGGGGCTCGGCGCTGGGGTGGGGGTGCCAAGTGGGTACCCCCCACCCTGGGCACCCCACTGTTGGAGGTGTCTGGGGGGGGTCCTGGCGGTCAGCGAGATTAATTCCAGTCGGGTTTCAGCAAGTTGGGTTCGTTCCTTGCTCATCGTCTCCTCGCCGGGGGCCTTGCTCGGCCGTTGCGGACACAAAGCCGGAGGAGCCGCAGCCTTCGCAGGTCAGCCTGATCCTGTCTTCTCTTCCCGAAATTCCTTAAATCCCTATAAATCCAGGCGAGGAAAAGCAGAAGGAGAGAGGTGGTTTTGTTTTGCATAGGTATGTTGGTGTAGGGAGGAGGAGGTCACTTCGACTCCTCGCTGCCTTCCACCGCTTGCGGCTTTTGTTGGCTGCCTGCGGCCAGCGATTAAAACGTAGAATTGATTTAAAGTATTTCAGGAAAGAAAAGAAATAATTGGATTGATTTAAAGTGTTTCAGAAAAAAAAAATTGAAGAGTTTGAGCAAAAATAAAAAAAAGGTAGAATTGAAGAGTTTGAGCAAAAATCAAAAAAGGTAGAATTGAAGAGTTTGAGCAGAAATCAAAAAGTAGAATTGAATAGTTTGAGCAAAAATCAAAGACTTTAAATCAATTCAATTCTCTTTTTTTGTTTTTTTTTTCCCTGAAATCCTTTAAATCGATTCAATTATTTCAGGAAGAAAAACCCAAAAAAACAAGAGAATTGAAGTATTTCATCAAAAAAAAAAAAAAGAGAAGAAAAAGAAAAGAGTTGAATTGATTTAAAGTATTGCAGCACAAACCAAACCGAACAACACAGACAAGTCTGGGGAGGGCAGAGGTGCCCCAACCCCAGCCCACCCCCAGTGCTTTGCTTTTTCACCTCTGGTTTCTAACAAACTCAGGTGGTGGTTGCTGATCTGTTCCCCACCTTGGTTGGGATTTGCAGCACCTGCAGGCATCAGAGAATTTTTTTTTTGGGGGGGGGAGGGGGGAACCTTCCTCCAGGAGAAATCTGACAGGAAATAGTGGTAAATTCTCTTCTTTTTTTGTTTTTTGGTCTTGTTGGGGTTTTTTTGGTTGCATTGGTTTGCAGGGCTGTGTTGCAATGGTGCTAAGGTGCCAAGGGGCTGCAATATTCCTCCTTCCCCTTAATGCTTTATTCGTGATCATATTTTTATTATTAGCATCCATTTATAAGTTATTTATTTAGTAGTGGTCTATTAAGATGAAATTCTTACTACATTTGAAGTATAATTGATTCTCCAAACCACTTTATTTATTTTGGAGTAGTAGCCTTAATATTAAGACCAGTTCATGGCTGGTTATTTTTTAAGTAATAATCCTTTAATCACAGCAATTTATGTTGTTTTAATAACACTGCAATATCAAACCCACTTTAGTTTGTGTGGTAGCTGCTTGTTAGCACCAATTATTATCTGTTTGTTCAGTAGCAGTCTATTAAGATCAGCTTATTACTGTTTCTTTTAGAATACTTTAACATCAACCCCCCACTTCATTTTTAATGGCAATGTATTCCTGAGACCAATTTATTTGTTTTTTCAGTAATTGTCTATTTCTTTTTTTTTTTTTTTTTAATTTAACGCTAAAATCAAGGTTTTTCTCTGGTGGCTTTTTCTTTTCCCTTTCATTTCCACTTCTCTTGGCATATACTGGACAAGTGGATTTTTTTTTTCTGCTTTGTTGGTGATGTTGGAAAGGAAAATCAAGGAAAACAGAGGAAAAATTGTTGGCACTTTTGCAAGTCTTGGGGGTTTAGCTGAAGTTTTTTTTTGGGGGGAAAGGAAAGGAAAGGTGGAAGAGGGAAATGCTGTGTTTGGGAAGAGCTTTTCCTCTAGGCTGATGCCCTTTGGCCAGAGGTTGCCTTGAATCTTTGAACTTTCATGGAAGCTTTTAGGGAAAACTCCTTTTTTGGCCTTTTTTTCCCCCCCTGTAACATTACTTTTTCATTTTTAAGGGGGAAGAAAAAAAAAAATCCCTCTTTTGCCTATTTCCTTGGAGGGAAACATTCATCTTACTCCTGCCATTTAATTTCTGCCACTTATTGAGCCACCTCCACTGCTTGCAGCAGCATCAAAATGCCCAATTTAGGGGAAATTTGAAAGCTTTATATTTTTTTTTTTTTTAATCAGGATGTTTTTTTTCTCTTCTGCCCTGGAATCCTCATTCCTACATCAACACTTTGGAATAACCACAAAGAATTCCTTGGAAAACTGGGAAATAAGCAACTTTGCCTTTAAAACCACCAATAATTTAACTGCACCAATCCAATCAGGGCTGAGAGAAACCTCAGCTTGCAGCAAATATTTGTTGGTTTTTCCTTAAATGATTGTTATTATCTATAATAATTATTATTTGTAATTAATTAAAAAATATTTATAAATAATATGATTCTTCTGTTAAAGGACTGGGATTTGGGGATGAAAACATCCCAGCTTTGCTCTGGGGACCAAGTTGCATCCCTTCCTTTGGGATAATCTGAATAGATTCCAGGCCACATCTCAAATCCTGGTTTCAGTTTTGGGCTCCTCACTTCAAGGAGGACATTGAAGGGCTGGAGTAGGTCCTGAGAAGGACAAGAAAGAGTCTGGAGAAGAGGGCTGAGGAGGAGCAGCTGAGAGAGTTGGGGGTGTTGAGCCTGGAGGAGGCTGAGGAGAGACCTCATTGCTCTACAGCTCCCTGAAAGGAGTTTGCAGCCAGGCAGGGTTGGGCTCTTCTCCCAGGGAACAAGAGATAGGACAATAGGAAATGACTTCAAGTTGCCTGAAGGGAGGTTTAGGTTGGACATGAGGAACCTTTTCTTCCTGCAAGAGTGGTCAGGCACTGGTCCAGGCTGCCCAGGTCAGTGGTGGCATCCCCATCCCTGGAGGTGTTTAAGGAACCTGTGACCGTGGCACCTGGGACCCTGGTTTTGTGGCCATGGTGGTGTTGGGTTGCTGGTTGGGCTGGATGGTCACAGGATCATAGAATGGTAAGGTTGGAAGGGACCTCAAAAATCCTGCAGTTCCAACCCCCTGCCATAGGCAGGGACACCTCCCACTTAGATCTTAGCAGACTTTTCCAACCCAAACAATTCTACAGTTCTGTAATATTTTGGGGGCAAGGTGATGGTGGAAAAACCATCCAGGTGGTGAAATAAGCCTTGGAGCTGTTGGTTGGCTGTGCAAGAATCCTTGGGTGGCTCAGGTTGAAGGGACTTCAGAGGTCATCTACTCCAACCTCCCCTCCATGGGCAGAAACACCTCCAGGTTGCTCAAGGCTTCATCCAATCTGTTTTTGAACACCTCCAGGGAGGAAGCATCCACAGCCTCCCTGGGCAACCTGTTCTAAGTCTCTTCCTCACTCTCCTACTGAAGAACTCCTCTCTCAGTTCCAGACCTCCCCAGCATGGGCAGGGACACCTCTCAGCTAGACTTGGCTACTCAAGGTCTCCTCCAACCTGGCCTTGGACACCTGCAGCAAGGAGCCATCCACAGCCTCTCTGGACAGCCTGTGCCAGAGCCTTACTGAAGAGCTTCTTCCTCAGCTTCACTCTAACCCTGCTCTGCCTCAGCTTCAAACCATTCCCCCTTGGCCTGTCTTCAGACACCCTCCTGAGAAGTCTCTCCCCAATTGTCAGAGGAAACTCTTGGGAGCCAAAAACTACTTCTGAATTCTACCTTCTCCCCCCCTCCTTCCTCCATCTGTTATAAACAACACTGAGGTTATTTATAAGGAGGAATTAATGTGGAAGGTGTGAGGGGGGAAGGGGGGCAGGGATGCAGCAAGGTGCCAGAGGGATTTAGGTTGGGAATCCTTACTGGGAGATCATGGATTGATTTTTATTTCCCCCTCTATTTCCAATTAAAAACCCCAAGAGGGTGAGTGGGATGGGGATGCTTTAACTGGGGACCAGTCTCTGAGTGTGGGGGAGTATGGGAGGGTGGTTGGCAGCCAGCCCTGCCAGTTGGGACCTGTCACTCTGGCCTGGTAGCTAAAAATAGCCAAAATAAGCCCAAATGGGGGTCAGCCTGCAGGGCTCAGCAGATGCTGCTGCTCTTCTGCCTTGATTTAGAGCTTGCTCAGTTTATTTTTCCCTCCCCATCCAGGTCAGGAGGGAGATGAGGCTGAAGTCCTCCTACTCTGGATGCTGCTTCCAGCTGGGAATCCTGTAGATTGAAATCCAATTTTCCCCCCCCCATGATTAATATCATATCCCTCCAAGCCTTCTTGGATTGTTTTGCATTGCCACATCCTCCTTGGATTATCCTGCACTGGATATGTCCTTCTTGGCAGAAGGCAATCAATGGTTATGAGAGGCTTGAAGTATTCACTACAAAACATTGTGGGACAGTGCCCAGAGCACATGGCAGGGCTGCTGCTGGGCTGAAAGCTGCTAGAGGCTTTGGGTTTTCCTCAGGCTCCTGGGTGCTTCAGAAAGGAGGCAGACCTCTCTGCCCTGGTCCTGGCTCTCCTGGCAGCAGGCTCCTGTGCAGGCAGATGCCTTGTGGTGTGCAGTCTGGGCACGGTGCCACGCTGGCTGTGCAGCCCAACGTGTGGAGGCATCAGGGCCTCAGCAGGGAGAGAGCCCAATGTGCTCCCTGCTCATGCTTTGTATCCATTTCAGCCCGAGACGGATGTGCCTTTGGACACAGATTAGCCACTCGAGATGGCAGTTTGCCCACATTAGGTGAAGCTTTTGTCCCCTTTCCTGTGGCCACCACCCCCAGCACAGAGGGAGGGGGAGCAGGGGAACACACCTGGGCAAGCCAGGACAGGTACAAGCCCACTTGGCCTGTTGAGGCCTCTCATGACACCCTGGGCTGGGCACTGGTGAGGTCACCTCAAACCCTGAGTTCAGTTTTGGGCTCCTCACTCCAAAAAGGACATGAAGGGACTGGAGCAGGTCCAGAGAAGGGCAAGGAAGCTGGTGAAGGGTCTGGAGAAGAGGGCTGGGGTGGGGGAGCTGGGGGTGTGGAGGCTGGGGGAGAACTTCTGGCTCGCTGAAAGGAGGTTGGAGCCAGGTGGGCTTGAGCTCTTCTCCCAAGGACTAAGTGATGGGACGAGGAAAAATCCTCAAGTTGGATTTGAGGAGGTTCAGGTTGGATATTTGGAACAATTTCCTTCCCTGTGAGAGTCATCAGGCACTGTCCCAGGCTGCCCAGGGAGGTGGTGGAGTCTCCATCCCTGGAGGTGTTGAGGAAACCTGTGGCCATGGCACTTTGGGCCATGGTTTGGTGTTGGGTTGCTGGTTGCACTCAGTGCTCTGAGAGGTCTCTCCCACCCTTGGTGATTCCATGAAGCTTGTGCAGGGCTACAGCCCCCAAGGGCTTTGGTACCAAAGGAATAAATGGGACCCTCTTTGAGGATCATCCTGGGGCTGTGCATCCCCTAGACCCCCATCCCAGGGCAAATGGTGGCTGGGGGTGGATGTCACATCCCTGTGGAGCACAGCATTCATTGCTCACCACTTTCTGCTTCCAGCAGGACCAACCCTGTTGCTTTTGGCCCTGGTCTGCTCTTTGCAGCCTCTCAGGTGCCATTTCTCTCTGCTCTATTGTTCCTGAGGAATGGGAATCCCTCTGTCTGTCCTTCCTCTTCCTCTTGCTGACCTTTCAGGGTGCCCTGCTGGGGCATCTCTGGTTACCAGAGCGGATGAGCCATTGATTGCAGGGAGGAGGCTTGGCACTTCCCAGCCCTCTGAGACCTTCAGGCTGAATGCTCTGGGCTGCATTTGACTTGCACAGGAGAAATTCCCAGTACAGGAGCTGGACTTGCCCTGCAAACTGGGACCTGGGAGCAGCTTTTCTGCTTCCTTGCCAGGTTTTGCAGCAGCTGGACCTGGATCCATCACTCTTGGGCTCTCCTCACCTTTTCTTCTCTCCTGTGAGTGGATTTGGGGTCTAATCTCCTCTCACAAGCCATTTCTCCTTCTTTCCCACAGGAAAGCCTCTGGGAAGGGCCCAGGTGGAGCATCTGGAACCCTGGCACCATGGCTTCATCTGAGCTGCCTCCCCACCCTGCAGTAGGTACTGTCAGCCTGCTGGAGCTAGAGGTGTGGGGGGGGGAAGGGGGAAGCTTTGGGCAGGAAGGGGCTTGCATCATAGTGGGGGCACCCTACAAGCCCCCATCAGAGCTTTTTTGGGGTCAGGAAATCCCAAAGGGCTGTTGTGTGGGTTTGGGGGTGTGAAGGTTCTTCTGCCGCCCTCCATCACCATCATCTCCCCTTCCCTCATCACCATCACCCCTGGGGTGCAACAGCACTTGGGAGGAGGACACCAAGTGACAGACTTTCTCCTCACAGCTGAGCATCTTGTCCCTGAGCCCCCCAACCCCCTGGCCCACGGGGTGGAAGACCTTGGTGAAGCCTTTGACTTTCAGGACAGCGAGCAAGAGAAGGAAGAAGACTCAAGGGCTGAGCCGGGAGGTGAAGCTGTCCTCCAGGCACCTCCTTGCAGGCAAGGTGCTGCCAGCTCTGGAACTGGTGAGGAGGGGGTGTGTGGGGGGTCTCCAGTGTCCCCCATGTCCCCACTGTGTCACTTTTGGGTGCCCAGGGTGGCCCTGCTGCAAGCTTGGCTGCCAACTCTGTGTCTCTTTGCTTTTCCTCTCTGTAGATGGGTTGGTGCCAGAGACCCAGGAAGGGTATGTGGGGTTTGAGGGGGGATTTCGGGAGGGGGTTTGAGTGCCTTTGAAGCACAGCTTTGAGGTTTGCTCCCCCCCCCACTCCCTGTTTGACATGTCACAACCTGGTGCCATGCCTCAGTTTCCTTGGCTTCTCCTCAGCAAAAGGGGCTGCAAGCAAAGAGGGCTCTGGAATTTTGGGTGCACCTCAGAGCCCTGGGGATCTGTGGGGGCTTTGAGAGTAACTGGGTTGTGGAGACTTCTTGCAACTCTCAAACGAGGAGATGAGGGAGAAACTTCTTTGTTTGGTGTTTGGAGGGGGCTGGTGTTTGCCCCAGCTGTGAATTTTGGGGTGAAAAGATGTAAATCTGGGTGCAAGGGTGGCCTTATCCCTCCTGGTGGACCCTAAAACCCAGGCCCCTCCAATCTCTGGAGCAGTGGCTGTGTGATGATGAGGTGGGGATGTGAATTTAAGCTTAATTCTGGGCTCGTGAAGCCCTGCAGTAGGTGGTGGGGGAATGACAGACCTGATCCCAGGGCATTCACCCCCTGGGGTGCTCCCTGACCCCATTCCCTGCAGGCTGCCAGCAGGGCTGAGCAAAGAGGAGGCTGGTGGAGGTGCCCTCATCAATGCCCAGACCTGGAAGAGGAAAAGCAGCAGCCAAGGTGGGTTACAGATGCTGTTGAATTGACCCTGCCGTGGCCTGGGAGGATTTTCTTCAGCCTGCTTTGATCCTTGGGTGCTGACCTGAGTCCTTGGGGGCTCTGGATTTGTTTTTGTCCCCCAAAAGAGGAGCGCTTCAAGTTCCCACCCGTGGAGGATGTGATCTATGATGATGTCCCCTGTGAGACCCTCAATGCTGACCAGGATGGTAGGCACAAACCTCACCCCATACTATTTTATTTTTGGTTTTGGGGCCCACAAATTAATTGTTTTTTTTCCTTCTGGGCAAGCTGAGGCATGCTCTGGGAATCACTGAATCCTAGAAGGGGATGTGGGCAGGGATAATCCTGGGACAGCTGTTGGAGTTTGGGAGGGGTGAAGGCAGATGTGTCCCCAGAGAGGTTGTAAGAGCTCTGTGTTCCCCAGGGTTCAGTACTGGGACCAGTTCTGTTCATCAGTGATCTGGGTGAGGGGATTGATGCACCCTCAGGCAGCTTGCAGATGGTACCATGCTGGGAGGGATGTTGATCTGCTGGAGGATTGGGGGCTCTGCAGAGTGACCTGGGATCCATGGACTGAGGCTCAACAAGGTCAAGGGCTGGATCCTGCACTTGGGTCACAACAACCCCCTGAATGCTCCAGGGAGGGGGCAGAGTGGCTGGAAACTGCCCAGCAGGAAAAGGACCTGGGGGTGTTGGTTGAGAGCAGCTGAAGATGAACCAGGGTGTGCCCAGGTGGGCAAGAATGGCACCAGCAGCCTGGTCTGGATCAGCAAGAGTGTGGTCAGCAGGAGCAGGGCAGGGACTGTCCTGTGCTCAGCAGTGGTAAGGGTACACCTTGAGCACTGGGTTCATTTTTGGACTCCTCACTCCAAGAAGGACATGGAGGAGCTGGAGCAGATCCAGAGAAGGACAACAAAGCTGGGGAAGGGTCTGGAGAGCAGGGCTGGGGAGGAGCAGCTGAGGGAGCTGGGGGTGTGCAGCCTGGAGGAAAGGAGGCTGAGGGCAGAGCTCATTGCTCTCTGTAGCTCCCTGAGAGGAGCTGCAGCCAGGTTGGGCTCTTCTGCCAAGGAATAAGTGACAGGACAAGAGGAAATGGCCTCAGGTTGCCTGAGAGGAGGATTAGGTTGGACCTGAGGAACAATTTCTTGCCCCTTGGAGGTTATCAAAAGCCTTCTAGATGTGGCACTGAGGGCCATGGTTTGATGGTGCCCTGGCAGCACTGGGTTCAGGGTTGGACTCAATGATCATAGAATCAGTCAGGGTTGGAAGGGACCACAAGGTCGTCTAACTCCAACCCCCCTGCCATGAGCAGGGACACCTCCCAGTAGATCAAACTGTTTAGAGCCTCATCCAGCCTGGTCCTGAACACCTCCAGGGATGAGGCTTCCACCACCTCCCTGGGCAACCCATTCCAGGGTCTCACTACCCTCACGGTGAAGAACTTCTTCCTACATCGAATCTGAGTCTACCCATTTCCAACTTTGTTCCATTTCCCCCACTACCATCCCTACCTGACAGCCTAGAAAGTCCCTCCCCCTTTCTTGTAGCCCCCTTCAGATCCTGAGAGGTCACAACAAGGTCACCTTCTCCTCCTCCTCTCCAAACTGAACAGCCCTAACTCCTTCACTCCCTCCTTTAAAGCTCTTTTCCAACCAAACTAATTCTGTGCTCCTCAAACTCTGAGCAGTTTGAAGCATCTCCTTTTGAGGCCTGACAAGTGAAGGAGCTGCTTTGGTTTCCAGGCCTGGGGACCAAGCACAGCCTGATCTACGAGGAGGTGCAGCGCGGCGAGGGCCCGCGGCTGGCCGAGGACTTGGGCTGGAGCTCCAGCGAGTTCGAGAGCTACAGCGAGGACTCGGGCGAGGAGAGCAGGCCTGAGGCCGAGCCCACCAAGCAGCGAGCATCATTCCAGCCCAAGGTAGCACCTAGAGTCAATCATCTTCTTATTTTTTATTCTTCCTTTTTCGTTTCCCACCCTCCCCAGCCCTCGGTTTTCTTGCATGGAGCTCCCACAGATGGCGATGAAGAGGATGCTGCAGCTCCCCGGGGCCAGCCTGAAACTTTAGGGCTTTCATTTCAATTCCCACCCCCCCCAACCCTTCCTTCCCCATTTTTATTTATTCATTTCAAGCCTTTTTGTTTTAATTTGTTAGTGTTTGTTGTTTTTCCCCTTCCCTTTGGCATTCCTGCACTGCTGGAGCTTGGCTGCTGCCTTTTCCCTGTGCTTGCTCCTTCTCCCTGCTCCAGGCCAAAGTGGATTTTTGGGGAAGATGCTGCCTTGTACAATGCTGCTTTGGGATGATTTCTCCTCTTTGTGTTTTTTGGCTGCCTACTTGGATCTCTCCTCTGCCTTCTCTCGCCTCCTCTGCCTTCTCCTCCTCCTGCCTGGTTTGCTTTGGGCTCAGCTTTCTCCAGACCTGCATAGACTAAAGGAGAGATACGCCAGGACTAAGAGGGACATCCTGGCTTTAAGAGTTGGGGGGAGAGACATGCAGGAGCTGAAACAGAAGTACGATTGGAAGGTACTGTCCCCTCCTCCACCCCTTTGTCCCTTCATTCCCCTAAATTTTCCATGGAGAGGTGAGGGTTGGAATTCATCCAGGCTGAACTCATCCCATTTTTATCCCCATCCCC
>VWYK01106537.1:3289-24493 GCA_013399775.1 Semnornis frantzii | reverse complement strand
CTGCTGGTGCCCTTGGTTTTTCACATGTCATTTGCAGCTGGGATCTGAGTCTTGCACTTTGGAAAGAAGGGAAACTTGCTCCCAACAGATCTTCAACTGTGTATCAAGGTATATCTATTACTTTAATCTACTTCATAGGCACTAATGAGAGGAAGAGGCACAGCTTTCACCACCACTTACAAGAAAAACTTAAACAGATTTCTTTAAGCGTGGTACTATCTTATTACACTCTCTGTGAGCCATCACAATTGCCTTAATGGGAAATTTTTCCTTTCTACTTTTTGACAGAGTCAGTACAGCTATGGGACTGTACAGCAGATTCAGTTCTGGCTCATGCATGGGCAGAGGTGGTAGCTCAGCTCCAGCTGTGGAGTCCTCATTGCTGGCAACCCACAAACCAGAGAGAGCATAGCTAGATTGGCAAAGTCCCGGGTGAGCTTGTGGCACTGGTAGTCAATTGGAGCACCTTTTCTCTTATTTGTTCTCCTCTAACTCTACACAGTAAATTAAATTATCCAGGCAAGACAATCAGTTGCCTTGAGATAATGGATTCTGGAAGAGAAGTCTTTGTTTTAAGAAAGCAAGAACCATATGCATCAAGTGCACATCAGCCTGCTGTCCATCACATGTACTGTGCCATATACTTATTAAAGAGCATTAAAGTANTGGAGGAGGCCTTGAGTGACCTGTACTAGTGGGAGGTGTCCCTGCCTATGGCAGGGGGTTGGAACTAGATGATCCTTGAGGTCCCTTCCAACCTTACCATTCCATGAATTCTATAAAATTCTTCAGAAAAGCAGTCCAAAGTAAAAGGTTTTAAATGTGAAAATAATATAAGATTATCAGCTGCAGGCAGAATTGCTGAAAAGATGAAAGCTAAACAGGGTAGTATTTCTGCATGCTTCTTAGCCACTGTTTTTTACTTCCTGTGGAGGTAAAACAAAACAAAACAAAACAAAACAAAACAAAACCCAAACACCACAAAATTAACCCCAAAACAGAGACTGTTCTGTGTTCTAGCTACTCAGCCTCCCTAAAATTACTATTACTGCTCAACATGTAAAGAAATTGTGTAATACAGATATTTGATAGTAGAGGGGTGTCACAGAACCATGGAAGTGAAGCAACAATGTTGAGTATTTTGATGTTTTGTATGATGCATTGTATATAATTTTAAGTGTTACAACTCACTAGAATGCAGTAGGTACTACACACAAAAGACAGCAACTGTGTAACAGAAAGACTAAACAAACAAATGCTAAACAAACACAGGCATGCAGCTGAAAAATACTGCAGAACAGCCTTCATGCTCAGTGAAAAGACAAGGCTGCAAAGAAAGTTTACCTCCTATGCCCCTAAAAAAAGAAAAGGCACAAATTATTTCTGTTTCACTGTATATAATTTTAAGTGTTACAACTCACTAGAATGCAGTAGGTACTACACACAAAAGACAGCAATTGTGTAACAGAAAGACTAAACAAACAAATGCTAAACAAACACAGGCATGCAGCTGAAAAATACTGCAAATCATGCCCAGTGAAAAGACAAGGCTGGAAAGAAAGTTTACCTCCTATGCCCCTAAAAAAAGAAAAGGTGCAAATTATGACCTATGTATTTCTGTTTCACGAAGACTCTGATGTAAGCTCAATAATAAACAGTTATCCCCAGCCTTAATGATATGTAGCCACAGAAAATGACAGCAGTAGCACTTGATAGTTGAAGTTTCCCTTTATATTTTTCCACCCCTATGGTTTATGTTTTTTTCATATTTATAACATATTCACCAAAAGCAAAAAAATAAAAAAAAAAACCAACCAAAAAATGTCACTCATAATATTTTGAGAGAGATGCAGCCTCACAAATGATAGGGAACCTTGGGGCATTTCAAATTGAATGCATTTTTTAAAATCACTTTAAATTTCAACTATGGACTGTAGCCAGGCCTGCTAGCCTAAAGGTAACGCTCTGTATTAACATGCCACAGATCTGGGTTAAATTTCCAGCCTCTCTATAGCTTCCCAAGTGGGCACAACCTGGGGTGAGACTAGTACCTCTTGTTATCATGCAGACACCACTTCAGCCGATTAAGGAGCAGTACTGATAGGCTCTAAAGAGAATCCCATCCTCCTCACCAAGGAGGCTGTGTCTTTGAGCATAGCGAGAGGTTAAAAACAGGGTTGAAATGGAGTATATCCTCAGGGCTCCATCAGGGACATGAAAGACTACCCAAGAAAGTATGTTATATGACAACAAAGACATCAAATAATTTTAGTGGAATGGCTGCCTCCTACCTCTACAAGTTTCCTGGGCACTTATAGATGCATGCCATATCTTCTTTTTTCCCCCTTCCATCACAAGATTTTTGTGTATTACTCCTACATGCTATGAAGCAGCTGCTACATTTCAGTCTAGACAATGATTAAGTCATCCCCATATAATGGACTGCCAGGCCCTTCTGTGCCCAGTGAAAAACAGAAACTACCCATAGGAGGGCATGTGCCTAAAGAAAGCAGTTGGGTTCAAGTGTGGCTGCTTAGTCCTTGCACCTCCAGTTCTCAGACTTCACATAGTCTTGTGCACTCAGCCACAGAAGGATGTTCAAAACCTTAATTTACATTTAGAAATGGTCTCATTTCACTAGGAAAATACTGACATTGTTCTTGTTACAATGGTAAATAATCTCTGTGAGGAAATGCATGGCATTTATACAGAGATTCAAAGCCAGGCCAGGTATGGGGAAAAAATTCACAGAATCACAGAATTAGCCAGGTTGGAAAAGACCTCCAAGATCATCCAGTCCAACCTATCACCTAACACCTTCTAATTAACTCAACCATGGCACTAAGTGCCTCCTTTTAAACACCTCCAGGGACAAGGACTCCACCTCCTCCCCGGGCAGCCCATTGCAATGTCAATCACTCTTGCTGTGAAGAACTTCTTCCTAATATCCAGCCTGAACCTGCCCAGGCACAGCTTGAGACTGTGTCCTCTTGTTCTGTCACTGAGTGCCGGGGAGAAGAGCCCAAACCCCACCTGGCTACAACCTCCCTTTAGGTAGTAATAGAGAGCAATGAGGTCTGCTTTGAGCCTCCTCTTCTCCAGGCTGAACATCCCCAGCTCCCTCAGCCTCTCCTCACAGGGCTGTGCTCCAGGCCCCTCACCAGCCTTGGTGCCCTTCTCTGGACATGCTCAAGCACCTCAACATCTCTTTTAAATTGAGAGGCCCAGAACTGGATACAGGACTCAAGGTGTGGCCTAACCAGTGCTGAGTACAGGGGCAGAAGGACTTCCCTGGTCCTGCTGGCCACACTGTTCCTGATCCAGGCCAAGATGCCATTGGCTCTGCTGGCCACCTGGGCATACTGCTGGCTCATGTTCAGTCAGCTGCCGACCAGTACCCCCAGGTCACTCTCTGCCTGGCTGCTCTCCAGGCACTTTGTCAGTTCATATAGTTCTTGTCTGCTTTCTAAAGAGAAGCAAAGAAACCCTAAATTTGATCTGGTGCTTGTAAAATATTTGGGGATCCTTTAGAAAGAGAGGCACGCTATATGCTATTGCAAAAGCAATACTGTTACACTAGGCTTCTGGTACAAGCTTTATATCTGATGACTTTGAACCTTCATAGTGTGACTACTGGGCTTGAAATCTGATTTCTTCCCCATTAATGTAGTTATATACAAAAGAAAAATTACTTTCAGATTAAGGTAAGTGTCTGAAGAGTCATAGTGGGACTAAAACTGGCACCTATGGTCTTGTGCAAAGCGGTATTAGCTCAAGACTGGAAATTGATAAATAGATGACTGAAAGGCTGCACGGTTGCTGCAATACAGTAAAAGCCAAAAAGGCCAGAGCTAAAGTGCCTAAAAATCTGAAAGATATATACTGCTAAAAATTAAATTGAAATACATTTTCTAAATACCTTCTGCAACATAAGTGGCCTGTATCTTCTTTCAAGACAGAGTATCAGTTTATTTCAAATTTAGAGATATTGGCCTTGATTCAAATTCATGGCAGTTATAGAAACCAATGTTCCATGGCTTGATTCAGGTGGCAAGCATTAAATCTTTTTCCTGCTGTCATGCAACAACAACTTTAATACAAATTAGCACTGCCAAACTCAGTTTTCTGAGCTCAGAAGTCCTTGATGCTACTCCCTGAATTTTATTCATACTTTCACACAGATTGTGCTCTGCAGAAATTGTTATAGCTGACAAGAAACAAAAAAACTACAGTTTAATGACACTGGATTCAGTATAATAATTCATGACATTGTAGAAAATTTAACATGCAGCTCTTCATTATTTTTTTTAACTGAGGTAAAGCTCAATCAAATCCACATGATGTTTGTTCTCTTTTTAACCAGTAAATTTAGTTTCTGTGAATCAGATCTTCCCTTCAGACCAATTATTTATGCTGAACCCAATCCTACCAGTCAATAATACCTTACATTTTCCAAGCTACCTATTCAACTTTTACACCAGCCTCCTTGGAGTTCAAGACAAAACCATCCAAGCCTCAGAAAATACAAAACAAGAAACCAAAAGCACGAGTTTTTTCCAGTTTTCCTACTCACCAGGAATACACAATTAACTAAACCTGACACTCAAGACAACTCAGAGCAAGATCCAGAGTGTAGATCTGAGACAGAGAAAGTGTATTTCCACTTAAGAAAGAACCCTCTGTTTCTCCAATCAGCCACTCCAGACTGATGGGCCCTTAATTACAGAGCTCCACAAGAAAGGGTAGGAAATGCCAATGAGTACCTAAGCCTCCTGGGTTTCCATGGCCATGCTCAAAAACCCCTGGCAAAAATTTGCATTTCAAGGAACGCCCAGTTCCAAGTCCTAGCGATTCCCATAGCAGTAAACCAAAACCCAAAACCACTTCCTAGCAGAACTTCTGCCAAACCAGTCAACTCCCTGCAACTTCAAAATGAAAAATTCATTCTATCTGAATTTAGACCTCGATTTAGAGCCAGCCATTCATAAGTTTGTTTTTCTGTTTTATTATTATTTTACCAGCCATTTATAAACCATGAGCACTTAAAGGCTAATCAAGCTCTAGGCTTTAGTGTGTTGGCAATAAAGAGTATATAATGGTTAGTCCTGGTCAGGGGCTTAAAATGTGTGAAGACAAAGGAAGCAAGACAAAGTAAAATAACATAGAATCATAGAATAGAATTACTAAGGTTGGAAAAGACCTTTAAGATCATCAAGTTCAACCATAATCCAACTACCACAACTACTAAACTACATCTTGAAGTGCCACATCTACATGCTTCTTGAACGCCCCCAGGAATGATGACTTCACCAGCTCCCTGGGCAGTTCCAAAGCCACACCAGTCTTTCAGTAAAGATATTTATCCAAATATTCAATGTAAACCTCTCTTGGGCATTTCCTCTTATCCTACTGCTAGTTACTTGGAGGAAGAGAACAACACTGGTTTACTGCAACTTCCTTTTGTGCAATTCCAACAATGATGAAGGCAACCTCATTATTTCTACGACTAACAGGATTTTAACTTATCATCTAAAATTAACCTTTGCTATTTTTTAATAACTGCAGTCTTGTTATTTTCTAAGTGTCTCTCTAACTTCATTTTAAAAAAAAATCAGTTTCCCAGTTACCTATTTTTCTGCATATTTGCAACTACCCTTGGCCCTTATAAGTGTTCATAGGAACGAAATACCAAAGTCAGCACAAGGTGACATGACTGAGGCTCTGAAGGCATGACATACATGCTCCCATGGTGTTTTGGATAGTCTTTCCTAGGGCATGCTGGGGCTTTTCATGAGAAAAAGGGAAACTATATTTATGATTCTCTTTAGATCAATATAGATAGGATCACAGTCTAAAAGTTTTGACAAGTCTCTTACTCTTCAAAAGCAAGGAGATCAAAAATAGTGATCAAGATGTTCCAGCTACGAGTGAAACTCACTTATTGAAACGTTTGAATTAAAATACTGCTTCCTTTATGGTTCAAATATATGTGTATGTACATTGTATTGTTTACCTGTCAAGAGAAGGGAAGGACTAAATTACTTTTCTACAACACTTTCAGTAAACAGCAATCCAAAGAACTCAAAAGAAGAACCTCAGCAGCCCAGAGTCTTTCCAAACTGTCAAATATTACATCACTGCCAAATCTTAACTTTTTTATAACTAATGCTAACAATGAAACATACTTCCTCAGGATTTGTAGCTATTTGGCCAACAGTGCTAAAGTAAAGAGAGTTTGGGGGAGACTATGCTCTTACCTAAATGCCACACATGTAGAAAATACGCTTCCCAAAGAGCACTAGGTGCTTACTCAAAAATAACAAAGAGAAGTAAGGAAAGCAGTGGGCAGAAGTTCAAGGTATACTCTGCACATATGTATCTTACTACATACTAACCATTTATCAGATGTCAGAAATAGAAATCCCACAGGTTTTGAGGCTCACATATTGCATGTGAATTCCTCTAGCAGACTCGACCTTCGAGGTCTTTTCCAGCAGAAACAATTCCATGATTCTATCTACCTACAGTTTGTGGTTACAGAAACAGCTGGGTGACCCAGCTTTCATCAAAACCAAAACACTGTCTTTTAATTGATTTCACATATGACAGTTCTCAAGTGATCAAAAAAAAATCCAAAAGAATAATCAGATGTCCCAAATACAAGTGACCAGCTTCTAAGATGACCTGAGCATCTTATTGTCACTGACTTTAGTCTGGAGAAGAGAAGAGTGACAGGAGATCTGGCCAATGTATACAAATATCTGAGGCGTGGGTGTCAAATGAATGCAGACAATCTCTTTTCAGTGGTCAGCAGCAATAAGACAAGGAATGGTGGCTACAAACTGGAACATAGAAGGTTTCACCTCAACATGAGGAGAAACTTCTTTACAGTCAGCGAACAGGCTGCCCAGAGAGGTTGTGGAGTCTCCTTCTCTGGAGACTTTCAAAACCCACCTGGATGCATTCCTGTGTGGATTACCCTGGGGGATCCTGCTTTGGCAGGGGGGCTGGAGTAGATGATCTCTGGAGGTCCTTCCAGCCTCTAGTATTCTGTGATTCTGCGGCTTGTTTTGGTGACTAACACCAATACATTATATAAAACGTTGGCTCTAGTACCTAGACTAAGTGAAGGTTTTTGCATCTCAGGCATAAAAAAAGAAACAAACCATGTGTACAAATGGAAAAAAAATTACAGAACAAGCACAAAAGGAAAGTTGGAAAGATTTTTGATGGGATTTCCTAGCTGTACTGTACTCAGCTGGATACTCAGCCTGTATAAACTGACAACACAGCGCTGGACCCAATGGAGCCACAGTACTTAACACTAGCTAACAATCTGGCTCTATCTACTGATGGCAAGACAAAAATAAGCACAAGCCTTCCCATCAAAGAGATTAAAACATAAAGTGACCCTAATGAATACAATGGTGTTTGGGGAATTCCTGCATTTTCTGTGGAAATAAAAAGAAATTATAAAGGGACAGAGGGTAACGTCAGAGCAATCATGGCTCGTGTAACTTCACTGTTAAGGGATTCGTAATGAAAATCTTCTCTAGCTGTATGCACAGTGCCCCTGGCAACGTGTGCCTTTGCACTTCACAGAAATAGGGGAAAACTGACTGACAGGGGAATGCAAGCCCAAGATAAAGCACTGAAAGAGGTATGTAAAACTCTGCAGTATGCTAGACACTCTGAGAATTTCACACAAATTAACAGTGGGATTACCGGATGGGCCGAACATGATGGAGGGCCACAAAGATGCTCAGAGGGCTGGAGCAGCTCTGCTATGAGGACAGGCTGAGAGAGTTGGGGCTCTGCAGCCTGGAGAAGAGAAGGCTTCCAGGAGACCTCAGAGTAGCCTTCCAGTATCTGAAGGGGGCCTGCAGGAAGGCTAGGGAGGGACTGTTTACAAGATCTTGCAATGACAGGACAAGGGGCAATGGGTTTAAACTGGCAGACGGGAGATTTAGACTGGATGTTAGGAGGAAGTTCTTTGCAGTGAGGGTGGTGAGACACTGGCACAGGTTGCCCAGGGAGGTTGTGGCTGCTCCCTCCCTGCAGGTGTTCAGAAGCAGGCTGGACGAGGCCTTGAGTGACCTGTACTAGTGGGAGGTGTCCCTGCCTATGGCAGGGGGTTGGAACTGGAAGATCCTTGAGGTCCTTTCCAACCTTACCATTCTATGATTCTATGAATGAACTGGAGATGAACATGAACTGGAGATCAGCTGGATATTTAAAGTCAGAATAATTCCATTTTCTTTCTTCATGTAAGACCTTTTTTTTTTTTTTTCAAAGCCTCCAAAACTCTTTAATCAATTTGAGTTAATAATGTCTCTAAATCTAGCCAAAGTCACATGACATCTGAATCTGATGAACAAGACACAACCTGGACAGGCTGTGTTTTGAAAATTCCTAGAAAAATACTTGCTGGAAAAAGCTAGATGGTGACATAATAATTACATAAAATAAAGCCTTCTGCCTGATTGCTTCTGAATTTTGCAGGTAAAACCCATCACCATTGCCAGATCATCTTGCAGTATTGCATGAACTTCACATTTTGCCTAGTTTTGCTTAAGTTTTAAATAAATATTAAATGGATGCTCTATTCTTTGCATAACTTTATGTTATGGCATAGCAAATGTGGTCACTGAGCACTCATTCATTAAATCTCTTTACTTAGGTAGGATCCCTGTACCTCGGTGTTAAATCATAAGTAGAAATGAAAGGATTTGAAAGGATGAGCCATGCGTTCTGCAACAGGAACAGAACATGTATCATCATTTTTGTAGCATCAGCACACACTTAGCAGAGCACTGGTTGAATGTTGCTTTCTCTAAAAACATGATGTGGAGGGTTAAGAAAATCACCCTCCAAGCAAAAATTTACCAGACCAGCTCGAATGCCTTGGAAGTAAGATAAAAGCTATGTTCTACAGCAAGCTAAATTTATAAGCATATATAAACAATATATTTATATGTATTTACAATTATATACCATTTAGAAATAACACAGAAATCTAGTCTTTCCCCCTGGACAAAGAAAAACCCAGAAGGGGCCAATGCCACCCTCTCTCTTCCCCCAGATAGAAGAACCAGCAAGGCTCATGTGTTATCTAGGTAAGGTTAGTGTGGAGGAGTCAGAAAGGCAAAGAAACAACAACAGAACTGGCACCCAAAAGCCAAGAGACCAAAATTGTTTATACTTTGGGTTTTTAAACCAGTTAGCAAACCAATGAATGATACAGACTTTATCATTTT
This sequence comes from Semnornis frantzii, assembly GCA_013399775.1. Taxonomy (NCBI): domain Eukaryota; kingdom Metazoa; phylum Chordata; class Aves; order Piciformes; family Ramphastidae; genus Semnornis; species Semnornis frantzii. The sequence continues at coordinate 15,236 of VWYK01106537.1, read as the reverse complement.
TTTTCCTTTCACAACCAATACTATAATTTATTTACATTCTGCACTGAACTGTCAGCAAAGTCCCTATTTTTCTTATTGGAATTTTCCAGTAAGCTGTAAACTACCACACATGATAACACTGAACCGGTTTTGAAACATCACCTGAAGTATCTACATACTGCATGTGTTGTTATTAGGGCTTAAATGTTGACAAGGGAAATCTTGGCACCCTTAACTATTTCCTATGTGATACCAGGTTTTCACATCTTCAGAGAAATTTACCTGCTTATTTCAAAGTATCCCTTGTTGACACAAGGGGAGAACCCGATCCAAACTCTACTGCAAATGGGATGTGGTTTTCTAGTACCAACATTTTCTTTTATGAAATACACAACCCAAATGATCTTTTATTCCATTCATTAAAACAGTAGTGACTGGTAAATCATAGAATCATAGAAATGTCAGGGTTGGAAGGGACCCCAAGGATCACCTAGTTCCAACCCCCAGAGACACCGCACACTAGATCAGGTTGCTCACAGACCCATCCATCCTGGCCTTAAAAACCTCCAGGGATGTGGCTTCCACCACCTCCCTGGGCAACCTGTTCCAGTGTCTCATCACCCTCATGGTAAAGAACTTCTTCCTAACATCCAGTCTGAATCTCCTCTAGCCTGGATCCATTTCTCTTACTCCTATCACTACCTGACACCCTAAAAAATCCCTCGCCAGTTCTCTTGTAGGCTCCCTTCAGATACTGGAAGGCCACAATAAGGTCACTTTGGAGCCTTCTCTTCTCCAGACTGAACAGCCCCAACCTTCTTAGTCTGTCTTCACAGGAGAGGAGCTCACATTTTTTAACAACAGACCCTCAATTACATATATATCTTTACACTTTCCAATGAGATTAAAGTTTGTGTAGCTAAACTATATACAGAAAATGAAACTTAAGGTTGTGAAATGTTTTAGCTGTTTTGAAAATATCAGCCTGCAACTTCAAATAATCATACAACAGAGAACACTGTTTATTTGTTTGCTTTAAAGTAGCATTTCTCTAAACTTCACAATTTTAATATCACTGACTAGGATTTACTGCAGATTTTCACTTACACAAATCTCCACACCCAAGTTTCAATTTCTTGAGCAACTTTAGCATTTGCTTTGTTTATACTAGCAAGTGAAATTGAAAGCAATACATTATCCAGCCTTAAGGGCTTGCTTCTCCTTCTCCTTTCAATTAATCTTGCCTCCAAGGAGTCCAGTATTAAAATAAAAAAAAAAAAAAAGAAAGAAAAAAAAGTATTGATATTTTATTTCTATGTGTTTAATTATAAGCAGCAATTAATCAATTTTTTTTCAATTTAACTTCTTCTTGGGGGCATCTCACTGATAAACTGAAAAATCAACAGCAGTGTATTATTTGAACAATCACCAAACTTTGAGGTGAAAGCGTTCACCCCATCAAGACTATAACCTAAAGCTAAGCAAATCCCATCTTTTTCCTGAATTATTGGAAGAACTAATTTATTTTTTCTAGAAAACATTTTCAGAATCTGTAGTGAAGTTCAATAGCAGAGGGCTGATTTCTGTTTTCAATTACATTCTACAACTTCATTAACAGCAGCGGAATTGTTTGGATAGAACTAACGGCAAAAAGCGACTCGCGGTTTACACCTCTCTTTTCCCTATCAGAATAAAAAGAGAGCTAACGACTAATCCCCACTGATACTCCCAGTACAATCCTAATGCCTTGAAAATCCAAATTTCAATCATTTTGACATTGTTGTTCCTACTGAATCCACTCTTAACTGGAAGAACACCAGACACTGCTCTTCTCTTCAACATTTTAATACCAGCGGATCAAATCAAATCACTTTGGCTAGGCTTGGGTTTTGATCTATGCACAAAATTAGTTAAGACTAGTACAGATTTTCCCTCAAACTTCTCAGTTTGTAGGAATTCTCAGTATGCCTGACAAGCTGTTCTTCCTACTCCAATTATTTTTATGAATATGTATAAACTCCTCCTCCTCTGTATTTCACATCATTTATGTCACAGTCACCATTAGAAAAAAAAAATTAGGTAATATTAAAGAAATTCAAATATTCTAGGAGTTAATTCTAATTTCTAGGATAACTGTTAACAGTATTAACCTTTAAAAAAAAAAAAAAAAACTATTTAACTATTTCCACCCTTTCAATCAGTTCAGATAAATAACTGACTTAACCACATCAATCTATTTATTTCTGCAAAAAGTGCTGCCCATCAAGAGACATCCTGAAGTTTCTTTCCCTAATCTTTAAAGTAGCATTTTCCACTGAAAGCTTTTAAAAGCTGTAGTGTATTTCTGCTGCACAGCTAAGTTCTCAAAAACCATATAGGGCTGATTTATGTGAACTTAACTACATAAAACACTTCTGCTGAATTAATTTACATCATACAGTAGTAAATTCAACACTGAGAAAAGTGTTAATACTGACAACACCATTAGTGCACATGCTGGCACTCAGCTCTTCCCCACTCACAGAGCTGTACCCTCCAACAGAAGCTTTGTGCTTCCTGAGAAGCAAATTCCTTGCAATTGACTTACTACTACTTTGCTGTTGTTAACTGCTGGATCCATTCCACAAGTACTGTCTTTAGGTATGCATGTGTCTTTTGTAAGTGTAATACAACTCATTATCCACTTTATCCTATCTAGTCTTAACCAGAAAATCTGAATATTTAAAAGACACATCTGAGTTGCAAGTTTTTTGAGAAATAAGAGAATCACAGAATATGTCTGGTTGGAAGAGATCTCAAAGATCATGCAGTCCAACCTTCAACCCTGCACTGAAGGGTCAACACCAAAACGTGTCCCTAAGCACCAAGTCCACATGGTGGCATGAGCACTGCCCTGAACAGACCATTCCAATGTTAGATAACCCTTTCAGTGAAGAAATATTTCCTAACTTCCAGCTTAAACCTTCCCTGGTGCAGCTTGAAACCATTTCCTCTTTTCTTGATGCTTGGCTTTGAGAAAAGGCTGCCCCTCCTCACTCCAACCTCCCTTCAAGTAGTTGTAAGGAGTGACGGAGTCTCCCCTCAGCCTCCTCTTCTCCAGACTGAACAACCCCAGCTCCCTCAGACACTCCTCGTAGACCATGTGCTCCAGGTCACTCACAGCCTCATTGCCCTTCTCTGGACATGTTCCAGCACCTCAATGTTCTTCCTATACCGCGGGGCTCAGAACTGAACACAATACTTGAGGTGTGGGCTCACCGGTGCTGGGTACAGGGGGATGATCGCCTCCCTGTTTCTCCTGGCCACAGTGTTTATAATCCAAACCAAGATGCCATTGACTTTCCTGGCCACCTGAGCATGCTGCTGACTCCATATTCAGTTGTCTACCAACCAACACCCTCAGGTCCTTCTCCAGGTTGCAGCATTCCAACCACACAACCCCAAGTCTGTTGCTTAGCACAAGGCTGCTGTGACCCAGGTGCAGGACCTGGCACTTGGCCCTGTTGAACTTCATACAATTAGCCTCGGCCCATTGGTCCAGGTCCCGCTGTAAAGCTTCCCTAAACCCTAGCAGATTGACAAAACCACCCAGCTTTGTGTCATCTCCACTTTGCTCTAACAGAAAATAACCGACAGGATTTGCTTACATGTCTTATATTTTCCTAAATGTAGAAGTTCTGTCTGCTTCCTACATTTTATCATCTTTTCTTTGAAAAAAAGACACAAAGTGAACTATGTCTTATAGATTCTCTTTGATCAAGAGTGGTAATGTGATCCTTTTTATCATTGCTTTTCTTGCTCAGTTCTACATAAGTAGTATTACTTTACCAAAAGTTAGCTCTCTGTTATTTCAGCACTGCATTTTCTTAATTAATTGTTTTGCTTTCTCAATAGACAAATAATGAACCATATCGTTCAATACGAACTCAAATAAGTGAAATCGATTAACACCTTACTGTGTGTCAGCAAAGCAGCTGATCACATTATCTTAAAAAAAAAATCTGAGGTCGCACTACCTTAAAAAAAAATCTTATGTGGAGACATTTAGTGACAATTTCTTTTTTTACCTCTATGTGAATCACACCATAGAGGTAAAAACTCAGTTCTAAGCATTTAAAATTCTATGGTTTGAAAGGTGACACCCATATGCAAAAGGGAGATTTTTCTCTTGGTTAAGTATTCAAATTTCACCTCTCAGAATCCATTACTTCCTATTAACAAGGAGTTTGCTAGGAAAAAAAAGTTTTTAAGAGCTCTCCAGGGGCAAGATATTTCAAGTCTGACATAATTTCAAACACTGTTAAAAATGTATCTGTCAATATTTGATCTTAAAACAATCTCATTAAGAGAGGTGTATCTCTGGTATAACTACAAGGCACATTTTTAAATATCTTATCAGTACTTTATTAAGTGATTTGTGCAGTCCCATTTTCATGATGAATCTATTGTTTCTTGCGGAAATTTTCCAGCAACTTGATAGCTTCCACATTATTTTAAATACTATAAAGCACTTTCAGTGTTCTCTAAATCCACATCCTTTTTTTTTTTAATTTAGAATTACTCTATTGTTAAAGAAGGCTTCAGTTTAAGAAAGCATTCCCTGCAGCTACCACTTCAAAGTGTCCAATAGGACATGCGAAGTTCAATAACCCCTAGCATGTACACTTATTAATAATATTACTAGGTGGTGGTGGTTTACTGTTAAATTAAACTTACCCCTGTGTGATGTTCCCAAGTTTGTCAGTTAAGGGATAAAATTTGAGCCTCCTGAAGTGAACAGGAACATTGGCACTGACTTCATCATCACTAGTTCTGACTAAGGAAATTAATTAAAAATATCTGTTCAGGCTAGGTATCTACACAGGTGAAGCTGTGCAATTGTTTTAGGTCACTTTGTTGTGAAACAACTTTACAAATTAAATAAAACTAGTACTATATTGTGTGCTGCCTTGCACAAAAGACTTCTATTTACAACTAGGAGCTGGCTCTGTGATGATTACCTGTAACAGGGTGTGACGGTTTGGGAGTCCCCCGCCCCCCCACACTTGTAAAATGACCCAGACTAAAACTCAGCCGGGGCTGGAAGTTAAGAGATGAAGCTCTATTTACAGCTCAGCACAGTATACAAGCAGATATATACACTATAGACAGGAATATTTACAGAAATACACAAGTTTAAGGTAATACAGACACACAACTCCCCTCCCAGAAATCAGAGACCCCAGGAGGGGTTTCCAACCACCCTTCCACCTTCTCCCCACCCCTACACCTTACCCCAAGGTTTGCCTTATATGCAAGGAGGATCAGCTGGGGAGGATAAGAAGAAAAAAGTGGTTAGTGAAGTTATTCAGCAGAGAGGAGAAACCAGAGCTGCTAGCCCAAGACCCAAGTGCCTCGTGACACAGACTGCCCGCTCGAGACACTCTCTTATCTTTTTGTAAACATCTCAGCAAGTCTATGAGTGAAGTAGACATCACCATTGTTTTACCTTCACAGCCTATAGTATAATTTTCTCTGTTAAAATATTCCAATTAGCTCAAACCAGCACACAGGGTGCAGGTTTCTGCCTCCAATTTACAAGTCACAATGAACATGAAACCAAACCAACTTTCTTTTTGTTTTAAAGATGTTTATTCTAGTTTTTGATTATACTATATTTTACCTTCCAAAATGAAACATATCATCTATAAACCACTGGACATCAATGAGTGTTCAAGGCTTGATCTCTGTTCTGCTTCTGCTTCTCAGAGTAACTTCTGGTCACTCACCCTCGCCTTCTCCTATGGCAGCTGCTTTGATGGAGAAACAGGCAGTACTTTACAAATCCTGCCTTCCATTTTTTTGCAAGTAAATACTTTTGCAATAAAATGCATTAAGTCTGATCTTGCCTCCTGTCTTCATCTTTGTTAGTAAGAGAGCTTAGAGTTTCCAATATTTGTACAGCAATCAAGTTCATCAAATCATTCAAATGACCTACAACCTTATGCTTGTCCATGTCCAGGTTTCCTGAAGGAAAAGGAGAGAAATGAGTAGACCTCCATACTGGTCTCTTAATGTGCTCCATCTTGTCATATTAAGGGATGCCTATGCAGCCTCTGAGCTTTGATCTGAAGTGCACGTATGCTCTCAGTGCATGGCCAGATACATCTTCATCGTGATACAATGGATATGTTTTGCTCATGGGAACAAGGGAAGAAGTGTCTATATCATATATAGTTCCAAACAATTCTTCCCAGAGGCGAAAAAACTTTCCAGACAAAGTTCACCCTCACTGACTAACACTTTTTCTTCCCTTTCCCTAACACTTTTTCTTCCCTTATAAGGGAATATACATTTCATACATAATAAATACATTTATTATGTATGAAAAGACCTTCACTTTTTACACTCAATTCAGCCATCAGCTTACAAGAATAAACTTCCTGTACCTCTGATATGGCCCTTCTAGTAAAAACTGTGCAGCTCTGTAAAACTCTGTAATACTCCATAATTACTATATTTACTTAGAGGAAAGGAACCCTTCACCCCTGGGATTGCCTTCAGGATCCTATGCTCCAGAATGAAAGAAGAAATGAAGAAGTCCAGTCCCTTTGTAAACACTGACTCTTCCTCACAAAGACACTTCTTTATTCACCAAGGTCAGCTTTCCCTGAGAATTTCTTTCTTAAACCCTCTGCCCTCCCACCCACACACCAGCACAGTGCTTCAACTCTAAGGAGAGAAACAAGCCCCAGTCATGCAAGCATAATGTTTTATGCTGCAGAGTGAAATCATGTGGCTGCAGTGTAAAACACCACCTAATTACAGGAGCAGCGATCTTGCGTGCTCTGCAGCCACTGCAATCCTTTAGGATCCATTACAAAACCAAAACGTTCTCTTTATAAATAACATTTGAGGTTCTGTGCTGCCTATGTGAGCAGCAAGTCTATATTCAGCAGCTTGCTGCTCCCACAGAACATGGAATTTATATTCCTGTAACAATACTGTTTCCAGTTCAGTAACAGGAGCTGGTGAGGCACTGGAACAGGTTGCCCAGGGAGGTTGTGGCTACTCCCTCCCTGGAGGTGTTCAAGGCCAGGCTGGACGAGGTCTTGAGTGACCTGTACTAGTGGGAGGTGTCCCTGCCTATGGCAGGGGGTTGGAACTGGATGATCCTTGAGGTCCCTTCCAACCTTACCAGTCTATGATTCTATAACAGGCATCAACGGGAGCTATGACGCGAGATGAAAAATAAAGCTTGGAAGTGGTGGATGTTCACAGAAGCTTCTTAAGGTCTGTAAACAGTCATTAAAAATTATAATCCATCCCATTTTATTTTGTGTATTTCTAAGACTCCACTGTGATGTAAAACATTCTTGCAACGTGAAGGGAAATTTCAGCATTAATCATACTTTATTTTTGAATCACCTCTTAAGACACACATGGGACATAGCTGCCCTGAATGTCCCTAGCTGCAACTTTCACAAGTTTTTATTTGCAGTTTTCTGACATCCTCATTTATTAGGCAAGTAAAAACTTTTCTCCTTCCTGTTAGTTGTCCATTTTCTACCTCTACCAAGACCCAGTGTCAGTGAACCCGAGAAACTCTCATGTCAAAACACCTACTGCCTGCAATATAGAACTGTCTGCTTTCATTTCCTCCAGAACACTTAGGGATATACATGGAGTAACTACAAAAAAAAATCTCAGGTGGCAGGAGACCAATTGATGCTCAAGGCACAGCTTATGAGTAATTAAAAAAACCCAAAAAAGCAGACACTTATTTCAGTCTGAACCACTGATGCTAATGAAGGAGTGTAGCACACTTCCATTTCTGATTAATCCTGTCTACAGTGCTGACTATAAGAGGAACAATCAGAATTCCACAGCTCCCAAAATAGTTTTCAGATATAAAACAAGGCTTGTGATTAGTAAATGCCTGAGATTTTTCCTTCCAGAAAATAACTGATGCTCATTACCTATGGAGCGTGCTACAGCCATCATCTCGGTATCTGTTATCATCCACAACATTTTAAAAAGAATCTGAGTCAATCTTCCTATCCTAGATGTTGACTCCCACTCTTTCTTTCATTGTAGGTGAAATTCTACCCCTTAAACTCAGTATCACAACATTTATTATTACACATAACAAACTTGATTGCAGCTCAGGATTGACCATCTGCTGTGGTGTATCCCTTAACCATTTTTTTTTTACAGTCACCCAAAGTCACTGATGTCGCTGACCTTCCCCTAACATTTTTGTCCCAGAGTTCACATTCAAACTGACTATATTCTACTAACATCTATAAAACCAGTGTTCCTTCTTGGAAGCCTCTACAGTTTTAGAGCTGATAAAGAAATCTCAGGTCTCAAGACTGTGGTGGACCTCAGGGTGCAGTTCTGCAGCAAAAGTGGCCGAATGCATTACTGATCTATATAAACCAAACTGTAGGCAACAGATGTCACACTCTGTTTGACACTTGTCAGACTGCATCAGGAGTACTAAGTCCAGTTTGGAGCTCTTCAGTACAAGAAGTATCAGGAAATATAGGAGAAAGGCACTGTAGAAAGCCACCAAGACACAGAGGACTGCATTAAACAATGCCTCAGGAGATGCTGAAAGAGTTGGGCTTGTTCCGACACAAGAACAGCAAGTGAAAGAAAGTGCTCAACTCCATATAGAGTATCAAGTGGAATGTTACAAAGAAGACCGAGCCAAGCTCTTTGCAGAGGTGTACAGTTGTAGGACAAGAGGCAAAGGCACAAGCTGGATTGCAGTAAAGTCCCATTAAATAACTGGGAAACATTTTTGTCATGAGATGATCAAACACTACAACGTAGTTGGGGACTTTGTGCAATCTTTTTCCATGGAGATATCCAATGCCTAACTGGACAGTCCTGGAAAAACTGCTCTAGCTGACCCTGCTTCAGCAAGGGGAGTTGACCTAGGTGATCTCCAGAGGTCCCTGTCTAACTCAGCTATTCTGTAATTCAAAGAAGGTCACAGTCTAAGCCTCTCATGACACATTATGGTAAGTGCAGGGCCCGTTCAAGACTATTGCACACATTCAAATCTGAAAATAAATGAGGCTCTTTCCCCCCTCTTCCAAATACACTGTGAAACAAATCAAACTTTCTCTCACTCTCCTTCCAAAGCATTCCTTTAGGCTTCTGAGTTGTATATAGCTCATTCAGAAGTCGACATAGTGATATTAGCACAATCTTCCTCTAGAATATCAGTACAATTTTCTCTCTTGAGGTCCTAGGAAATGTGCCCATCCAAGTTTCAATTTCTCCTCCTGGAATTCTCCAAATCTCTGCCTCTGATTCAAGACCTGAATCTTGATTGCACAATCAGGTATGGATACCCACCTTCTGATGAACAGCATTCCACAATTCCTTTCTTTTTTCCCCTTTGCCTTCCTTAAACAAATCAACATGAATTAATTCAAGCTAGAGGAGCTTATGAAGAGCAAGCTGCATACCTGCCTCTATCTTAACCAACCTGAAGCCCTTCTAATAGTGCCAAGCCTACACTGATGCAATAGTAAAATGTGACTCCAAATGCTTGTGTGTATAATTAAATTTACACACATACTAACTGACCTCTAGCAGTATGCAAACTTACATATTTATGACAACACTTATTATGACTCAGTTCTTTCTCCAAGCATGACATAAATGCAGGAATTACATGGAGATTGATATTACACACCTTTGACAAAAGTGATCAATATGTGTTTTCACTATATGCCTTTTAAATGTCCATATAGTTTTAAATGTCCTTATAGAAGCCTTCCAGTATTTGAAGGGGGCTACAGAAAGGCTGGAAAGGGACTATTGACAAGGTCTTGTAATGACAGGACAAGGGGCAATGGGTTTAAACTGGCAGAGGGGAGATTTAGACTGGATGTTAGGAGGAACTTGTTTGCAGTGAGGGTGGTGAGACACTGGCACAGGTTGCCCAGGGAGGTTGTGGCTGCTCCCTCCCTGGAGGGGTTCAGGACCAGGCTGGATGAGGCCTTGAGTGACCTGTACTAGTGGGAGGTGTCCCTGCCTATGGCAGGGGGGTGGAACTGGATGATCCTTGAGGACCCTTCCAACCTTACCATTCTATGATTCTGTATCACTCTGGCTGGGTTTGTTTACTTTTACTATGTACAAAACAGATTGCATCCCACTTTAAAAGCATAGTACACACTGAAGTTCACACATGTTCACTGCAACGTTTAAGTCATCGGCACAGTTAATTTTATCCCATTGGTGTTTCATTAACCAAAATAATATCCAAGCTTTTAATTTTGCTGAATTCAGCCTGTTTAATGCACATTTTTCTTGATGATAAAAAAAAAACCACATTTAAAAATCAGCCTTCAAATGTGAGTGTAAAATTAACTACTATGCTGTAGAAAACCCTTTCCAACAAATGAAAAATAAACAGCAATCAATAATATGAACTCTTCAAGGCAAGTACTTTTTTTTTTCCCCAAGGCATCATATGGAATGATGTCTTGTCCATACAGTCCCAGTAAGGTCTTTCTTAGTCATAACAACATGAGACAGAAATACATTATGAAGCAATGTAATTAAGCTGTGACACATCTCACATCCATTCATGAAATGTGCTGAAACTACTTAGCTGAGGCCATTTTCTCCAACAGCTTCTGCCAGAAGCTAGAGCTTCCAAAAACATTCTACACTACAAGGTAAGAACACGTGTAGTGAGACAGACCAATGCTTCCTTTATCCCATCTCCAGCAACCCCCACCAGTAGTTGCAAGGAATAACTTAAGAACAGCAACAGCATATATGATATGCACCCACAGTCTCCAATCATTTTCAGTGCAAGCACTTCCTCAGACAGCTATGTTTTTAGTAACACCCAGGGGATTTCTCAGCCATTAATTTGTCCCATCTCCTCTGAATTTCATAAAAGCCTTTCACACCCCAACACACTTAAAAGACATGACTTCCTCTTACAGGCACTCAGCATCCTAGATCAATCAAGCACACAGAAAAAGAAAGATTGGTAATACATGAATTTTCTTTTAATTGACAAAAATATTCAGATTAGCAACAGTAATTGTTGTGCTAACACATCCACTAGGTAACCAAGTGACAGAGGACAAAAAACTTGTCCCTGATGCACAAAATCTTACAGTTTAAGCATCGTGTAAGAAATAGAAAACTATGTAGAAGCAACAAGGCAACAGCATCACAGGAAGTGGTGTCTTCTTAGAAGCAGCCTGATGATTTCATGCTTCTGTTGGGAGTTTCAGGCAAGGGACATCTTGGGAAGAGAGATGAACTCAAAAGGTGAGGTTACCCAGGAGTACTAGTCCAAGCACAAGGCACCAAATGAATGTATGTTTGCAAATACACTAAGTGGGCAACATAGGAAGAAAAACCGACAAAGAGAAATGGTAAGACACAGTTGGATAAAGAAGGGCTTGAAACTTAGGGCAAGTTGCTAGTATTTCATGCACCAGAGAAGGGAAGCCAGTGGGGATATGAAAGACATGGTCAGAGTGACAGTCTGTCACTCTGAAAATGATCTCTGTAATAGGATTCCAGACAGATATGACTGGGAAAAAAAAAAGAATAATCCTCAGTGGTAGCGAGGATGAGCATTTAACTGAATACCAGGCAGGAAAACATACAGCAAGAATGTTAGGCAGAAAAAGCCTGCAAGACTTAGGTTTAGTCTGAATGCAAAGAACTTACAGACAAAACAAAGTAGTTATACTAGGTCAGTAAAAAACAAACCAACCAAACAGCACAGAAAGGGTGTTCCTTTCCATGATATGTCAGCATCTAGCAGTCAGCTGGGTAAAAACTGCCTGAAATTGAGCTGCATCATCACCATCACATTGAATAGCTCCTCAGAGACATTATAATAGAGTAACACTTGATCCATTTTTGAACCTGTTAATACTCTGGTCTCTAAAACATCCTTTGGCAAGGAATTCTGCCCTTCTATTGCATGTTA
>VWYK01106534.1:0-19980 GCA_013399775.1 Semnornis frantzii | reverse complement strand
GACTTGGGCCCACCTCTCCAGCCTGTCAAGGTCCCTCTGGATGGCATCCCTGCCCTCCAGCATGTCAGCTGCACCGCGCAACTTGGTGTCGTCATAAAACTTGCTGAGGGTGCACTCAATGCCAGAGGCTCAACTTAAACAACAAAGCTGAGAGAAGAAACCCTTCATTTTAGCAAAGCAGCAATCTCTGTTGCCCACAAACCATCATTCTGAGACTGCATTTCAAGCATGCGGACCCTTCTGCTTGATTATTGTAACATCAAACATCTTCGACATGAAAGGGACCAAGCAGTGGCTGTGCAAGATAATGACTTGTTTATAAAAATAATTTAAACAGCATATGAAAAGGATAAACATGCATGTCCTGCCAAAATTCACTGTATGTTCTGTGGGCTTTGGTGATTGTGAATCTCTTGGCTTGCCTTTTCGGTTTCGTCTTTCTTTGTACCCACAAAGAAAAAAAAGGCAGAGGGGAAAGGGAGTGAAGAAAAAGGGAGATGTACAAAAGAGTTCTCATATTTAAGGAAGTTCCAGCTTGCTGTGCTATGGAAGCTAGCTGGAGAGAAAACTGCTTTGTTTAACATGCTTGAGTTTTTCACTTGAAAATGTCTGCGTCTTGTTTCTTGCATGTGATAGTTTCTACACTTTAGTGATTGTACTGTGCAAAAAACTGTTGTGTTCTGCAAGGTGTGTGATGCTTGTTACTTACTAGACAACACAGTAGATACTGCAATGTAGATACTGCTCTGTCACTTACTCAGGACCTCAAAACACTTCATAAGCACTTCATTCTCACAGCATACTCTGACAAACATAAGTTACTGCTATACTAATTTTTAAACTGGCCAAGCTGGGTTTCTGAGAGCATAGCTGGACCAGGGCTGTGATGATGTCTCTGAAATTCTTGCTTCCAGCCCTGTGTTCTAACCATGAAACTGTGCACTATGTCCTGATAGGTCCACAAGAGGCTCATGTTGCTAGTGGAACAGTAGGATCTTATTTGGTGAAACCCACCCTTCTTCAGGTTGCAGCATCAGGAGGAGACCACAGATTCTCACTTGCCTTAGGTGTTAGTCTGTCCTGCTTGTGAACCTTGTTCATCTGTGTTGCACTATCTGTACCTTCTGTTACCATGTTCTGTTAGAGATACAGCTCCTCAGAAGTGCATGCAGACAGTTCAATGTCAGTTAACATCCCTGACCTCTGTAACTGCTGCCTGAACATGAATATCCCCCAGATGTCCATTTGTGCATGATGTCTATTATTTGCTCTAAGTGACAGCTCTTGCAAGAGGCAGCTCTTCCTCTTGGGTCTCTGGCTGAACAACAGAGAAGACATCTGGAAGTCAGTGGTTCAGTGTCTGTGTGGAGATTGGTGATGAGTGTTGTCCCTCAGGAGCGTGTACTGAGACCGGTGTTGTTTAGTATCTTCATTAATGATAAAGGCAGTAGAATTAAGTGCACCCTCAGCACGTTTGCAGATGACACCAAGATGAGTGCTGCAGTGATGGATCAAGAGCAACTCGAACAATCTGAAGAAGTGAGGCCAAGTGCAAGGTCCTGCCCCTAAGCCAGGGCAATCTGTGGTATCATTACAGCCTAGAGGATGATGGATGGAACGAAGGACTTAGGATACTTGTGGATGAAAAGGAAGAATTTTTTTTATGCTGAGGGTTGTGAAAAACTGGCCCAGGTTGCCCAGAGAGATGGTAGATGCCCCATTCATGGAAACATTCCAGGTCAGGTTGGCTGGGGCTTTTGAGCAACTTGCTCTGGTTGCAAATGTCCTTGCTGACTGCAGGAGGGTTGACTAGATGACCTTTAAAGGTCCTTCCAAACCAAACCACTCTGATTCTATGAAACTCCAAATAAAAATGCAGTGTAATGGCTAAAGTCAGTATAATGAGTCCTTTATGTTTCAGGAGCTATTGGGATTGGGCCTGCTTGATACTTTTGCTATCACTAGTCTCAGTAAAAACAATTTTATGGTGTCCCAAAACAGTCTGTTGCTTCTGGCAGCCAGTGAGCTGGCAGCTCTGAGTCACTGAGGCTTGAAGAGATAGTTCATTAATTCATGGCACTTTCCAGAATAAACATGGCAAGCCTCCTCTGAAATAACAGACGGTAAATCCTCCTTGTCACTCAAGACTGCACATTTCTCTTGAGAAACAGGCTGTAAAAGAAGCTGTCCATCTTCTGGTGAATGAGAAAATGAATAGAAGGAAAATTGTACATTGTGTCAGAGTGGACGTGGTGAAGCTTCAGGGTGGAATGAATACCAACAAAGCTTCCCACATTACCTCTGTTAAATGTGGACCTAAACCAAGCTGTGCCCGAGGGCAGACTATCAGGTGGCATAAACTATCGCAGCTCTTCAGCAGGGATTCCCAGTGAGAACAAGAACATTTTTCACTCCTGCTTTGACTCTTTTAGGGAAGGTTGATTTTTGTCACCTCTCAGCTTTGGATCCTCAGAGATGAGACCCTCTGGTTTCTCTGTGCTTGCGAGGCTTGCTGGGAGCATGCAGATGTTTTGTGCAGCTTGTTATTTTATATGTTGGAAGTTATGAGTCAGATTACTGTTACCAAAAATGTTTATGTGAAATAATTTCTGAGTCATATATTTGCATCATATACAACCTGTCTGACAATCAAAACATTCAATGTTCCGCTGATGATTATAGTAAGTTTTCCAACACTCTGCTCAAACATAACATAATTACATAGCAAACTGCAATATATTACTTTGACAGGGCTCTTTATGCATCTTGTGATGTCAGAACGTCATCATTGCTGTTATTGACCCTGACGAGCCAGAGAAGTGGGCCTAGGTGAACCTCATGGTTCAAGGTTCAACAAGGCCAAGTGCAAGGTCCTGCACCTGGGTCAGGACAACCCCATTATCAATACAGACCAGGGGATAGTCTGATAGAGAGCAGACCTACAAAGAAGGATTTGGGGGTACCGGTGGGCAAAAAAGGTGGAGATGAGCCAACAATGTGAATTTGCATCTTGAAAGGCAAATCGCATCTTGACCTGCATCAAAAGAAATGTGGCCAGCCCATGAAGAGAGGTGATTCTGCCACTCTCCTCTGGTGAGGCTTCACCTGGAGTACTGTATCCAGCTGTGGGACCCTCAACACTGGAAGGACGTAGACCTAATGGAGAGTGTCCAGAGGATTACCACAAAAATCATTGGAGGGCTGGAGCACTTCTCCTAGGAAGGCAGGCTGAGAGAGTTGGGGCTGTTTAGACTGAAGAAGAGAGGGCACTGGGGAGACCTTACAGTAACCTTCCAGTACCTGAAGTGGGGCTGCAAGAAAGCTGGGGAGCAACTGTTTATGAGGGCATGTGGCATTAGGATGAAGGGCAATGGTTTTAAACTAGAGAAAGGTAGATGTAGGTTGGACATTAGGAAGAAGCTCTTTACTATGAGGGTGGTGGAGCACCAGAACAGGTTGCCCAGGGAGATGGTAGTTGCCCCCATCCCTGGAGACATTCAAAGTCAGGCTCGATAGGCTCTGAGCAGCCTGATCTAGTTGGGGCTGTCCCTGCTTACTGCAAGGGGCTTGGACTAGATAAAGGTCCCTTCCAACCTAACACATTCTGTGATCTGAAATTTTCAGGGAAAGAGAGGCTTTGTTGCACAAAGCAAAGTGTCAAACCCAGACTTCAGCAAAGGCTTTGACACAGCTTCCCACAGCATTCTCCTGGAAAAGCTGGTGGCCCATGGCTCAGACAGCTGCACCCTTTGCTGGGTTAAAAACTGTCTGGATGATTTGGCCCAGAGAGTGGTTGTCAATGGCGCAGCATCCAGTTGGTGTCCAGTGACCAGTGGTGTCCCCCAGGCATCAGTACTGGGCTTGATTCTATTCAGCATCTTTATTGATGGCTTGGATGAGTGGATCAAGTCTACTATTAGTAAGTTCATGGATGACACCAAGCTGTGGGGGGGGTGTTGATCTGCTGGAAGGCAGGAAGACACTTCAGAGAGACCTGGACAGGCTGGGTTGATGGGCTGAGGCCAACGGTGTGAGGTTTAACAAGGTCAAGGGCAGGGTCCTGCACTCGGGCTACAACAACCCCATGCAGCGCTACAGCCTGGGGGATGAGTGGCTGCAGAGCAGCCTGGCAGAGAGTGACCTGGGAGTGCTTGTTGACAACCGACTGAATATGAGCCAGCAGTGTGCCCAGGTGGCACAGAAGTCCAGTGTCATCTTGGCTTGTATCAGGAATAGTGTGGCCAGCAGCACTAGGAATGTAATTCTGCCTCTGTACTCAGCACTGGTGAGGCCTCACCTCGAGCACTGTGTGCAGTTCTGGGCCCCTCACTGCAAGAAGGATATTGAGGTGCTGGTGCAGGTCCAGAGGAGAGCAAGGAGACTGGTGAGGGGGCTGGAGGGAAAGTCTGATGAGGAGAGGCTGAAGGAGCTGAGGTTATTCAGCTTGGAGGAGACTCAGAGAGGACCTTGTCAACCTGAAATGAAGTTGTAGTAAGGTTGGAGTTGGGCTTTTCTCTCAGGCAGTTTGTGACAAGACAAAGAGGGCATGGCCTGAAGCTGTGCCAGGGGACATTTAAGTTGGATCTTAGGAAGCACTTTGTCATGGAAAGGAGTAATTAGACACTGGAATGGACTGCACAGGGTGGTGGTGGAGTCGCTGCCCCTGGAGGTGTTTAAGGAAAGATTGGATGTGGCACTTAGTGACACGGTCCAGTTGATGTGATGGTGTTAGGTCATAGGCTGGACTTGATGATCTCAGAGGTCTATTCCAGCCTCAATAATTCTATGATTCCATGTAAAATAACGAGAGGGAGACCCACATAAATGCAGTGCCCAGCAAATATTCCCGGAAATGGACTTTTTCTGTCTTGAAGAGAGCATAGATTTCAAGAA
This sequence comes from Semnornis frantzii, assembly GCA_013399775.1. Taxonomy (NCBI): domain Eukaryota; kingdom Metazoa; phylum Chordata; class Aves; order Piciformes; family Ramphastidae; genus Semnornis; species Semnornis frantzii. The sequence goes on along the minus strand of VWYK01106534.1, from coordinate 15,087 downwards.
CTTTCATGGCTCCTTTGACCCTCTTCTCTCCTCAGGTGCTTCATTAGGGTTTGTCAGTGAACTGATGGATAGTTACAGATATTTGCGTGGAGAAACTATTTGAATACTGTGATTTGGCAGCTGCCAAGGAGGCTATTTGGTAGCTTCTTTATAATATAGTTTATTAAATAGAACCAACATATTTTTAGCAGCATGGAAAATACTGCTGAATTGTAAAGTACTACTGAATGCATGCTGTGTTTATCTGTTGTGGGAGTTCTACCATAAATAGGGATTGTTTACAAAAATACTCTGAAGAACTAAGGCAAATATTTAAGATTCTGTTTACTTTCAGGTGTGTGAGAACCGGGGCAGGACTATTTGCTGCCACATCCTGGTGAAATCTGTAACTGCTCTTTAGTTGTTTATTCTATAATGAGATGGGGGGAAAAGAAATAGAGGTGCTGGAGTGGGTCCAGAGAAGGGCAATGAAGCTGGTGAAGGGTCTGGAGCACAGCTGTTCTGAGGAGTGGCTGAGGGTATTGGAGTCTGGAGAAAAGGAGGCTCAGGGGAAACCTCCTTGCTCTCTACAACTACCTGAAAGGAGTTCATAGCAAGGTGGGCATCAGTCTCTTCTCCATAGTAACAAGTGATAGGCCAAGAGGAAACAGCCTCAAGTTACACCAGAGTGAGGTTTAGATCAGATATTAGGAACAATTCCTTCCTCAAAAGGGTCCTCAAGATCTGGAATAGGCTGCCCAGGGCAGTGATGGAATCCCCATCCATGCAGGTTGTTGAAAAGACATGTTGACATGGTGCTGAGTGACATGGTTTAGCAGTGGACTTGGCTGTGTTGGGTTAAGGGCTGGACTGGATAATCTTAAAGGTCTTTTTCAGATGGAATTATTTCTTTGATTCTAGCTCACATTTTAAATCTGTGCTAATGGAATGATAAAAAGTATATAGGGACTTAAGGGCTGGGACACTCTTGTTTTTTAGACAACTGTATGAAAAAACATGTGGATATTGAAATAGAGAATGATTTGGGGACTCATGTTTTTTGAATTGGTTTACAGCTTTTTTCAGCTAGTTTTGGGAGCTTGCTTACAAGTGTGAAGGACGCTGGCAGGTCCCTTGAAGTATAACACATAATTGCATTTCATCACTCTTACGGAAGTGGCACTTTGTAAAGCACAAGCCGCATTACAATGACATTCTTTAGTTAGTGAAAAAAGTGTGGACAATTCTGCAGTGGGCTTCTCTGCCTGCAAGTGTCTGAACTGTGCTTAGAGGACCACTTTTTGAGCAATAAAAAGCACCCCCATTCAGCCTTAGTGAGCAGTATCTTTGCTTATGATCTGTGCTTGGCTAGTATCAGTGAGAAATACATGATTGGACTATGAGGACCAATATATTGTGAAGTGTAGTGGAAAGTGACCCAAAAAAAAAAAAAAAAAGTCACTTGGATGGAGTCCATTTGTGCTGTGCTAATTTCTAGCCCTGTAAACAAACACAGCTGTTGAGCATAGAATCAGAGCTCCAAGTGGTTAAAAACTGTGATGCATTGCTAGTGAGGTCATGGCAGAAAAAAATATGTAACGTATGAGGCTGCAGGTCTGATTAATTGTTTCTGTTTATGTATTTTCACTTATTTATGATGAAGTAGGGTAACTAGAGTGTAAAGATGGCTTTTTAATTGCCAGACCGTTCAGCTAAGACAGAGTATTGATGAGCCAGTTCTCATGAACTTTGGCCAAAGAGTCTGAATTGGTGATCAAAGGCTTACTGACTGTACATGTGCATAGTTTCTATTTATCTTTTTCACGCTGATATGTTGCTGGGTTGGTCATCCAGGCTTTGTGCCCATGCAGGTAAGTTTGCCTGTCATTTTGTCTTTAATAAAGTGTCTTTAGAATTCCATGTTACTAAACAAGGGACGTGAGCCTTCAGTTGTTTGAAACCTCAGGGCTAAGCCTGCTAGGTCATTGGCAAAGTGACAGCACTTACGTTGTAGTTTGTCATGTGACCCATTTATGTTTTGACATCCCTGAGCTGACTAATTGCTCGTGTGGGGAGAAAAAAGAGTAAAGAACAGTCTTGGTTACTGTGTTAGAAAGGACAGCTTCCAACCTCTTTTGTCCATCCTATGAGTTATTTAGTGACAGCTGCACGGTCATCCTCAGGTCTAGCAAAGTAGGACTCCTATGTGGTTGTTGTTGTTGGATGAAAAAACAGCAATAAACAGCCAGCTGCCTCTTGGGCTGCATCCTCAGCAGCGTGGGCAGCAGGTTGAGGGAGGATATTCTGCCCCTCTGCTCTGCCAAGACTTCACCTGTAATGCCAAGCCCATCTCTGGAGTCTTCAACACAAGAAAGACATGGACCTGTTGAAGGAGGGGCAAAGGAGGCCATGAAGATGGTCTGAGCGCTGGAGCATCTCTCCTATGAAGCCAGGTTGAGAGAGTTGGGGTTATTTAGCCTGGAGAAGTGAATGTCCCAGGGGGGCTTTTCACTACTGAAAAGGGCTGATAAGAAAGATGAGGGCAGAAATGTTTGTAGGGCCTACTGTGACAGGACAGGGGTCGATGGTTATAAACTGAAAGAGGGAGATTTAGACAAGATTGAAGGAGGAAATTTTTTACAGTGAGGGTGGTGAAACCCTGGCTCAAGGATTGCCCAGGGAGGTGGTAGATGCCTCATCCCTAGGACCATTCCAGGTCAGGTAGTCTGAGACTCGGAGCAACCTGCTGAATGTAGGGAGGTTAGGCTGAATGACCTTTAAAGGTCCTTTCCAACCCAAATGAGTCTGTTTCTCTATAACTAGTCACAATGCAGTGAAGTAGTGCACTTGATGACACATTGCACATCACCTTTCCTAACCAAGCAACAAAAATATTTCTTGTCCTTCTTGGCTTTGAGAAAAGAGAAGGCTAAAGGAAAGTAGTGGAGAGTGGATGAGATGGAGTATATATCTCCAAGTGTAATTCATCATTGGAAAAGTTGTTAGGGAACTCTCAGCTGCAACTTACTTGTACATACATTATACATCCTGGATGGGTGAGGCTGCGAGGCCTGTGTCCACCATGGTTCCCTCTTGACAAAGCTGTAGTGGTACCTCTGAAGGCTTCTTCTCAGGCAGTCTGCCTGGTCCTTGGCCAGCTTGGTTGCTCTTGTGTTGCTGGGAGGTTGTGAAGCTGAGACAGACATCCTGGCTCTTTGCTTTGGTTTGGACTGTAGTTTGCAAGGCAGGTTTCTGTGAGCTCCTGGCTCTCCACCTCTCATCCTGTCTTGACCGAACATGAGCCAGCAGTGTGCCCAGGTGGCCAAGAAGGCCAATGGCATCCTGGCCTGTATCAAGAATAGTGTGGCTAACAGGACCTGTGATGTCATTCTGCTCCTGTACTCAGCACTGGTTAGGCCACACCTTGAGTACTGTGTCCAGTTTTGGGCCCCTCGATTTAAGAAAGATGTTGAGACGCTTGGATGTGTCCAGAGAAGGGCACCAAGGCTGGTGAGGGGCCTGGAGCACAGCCCTGTGAAGAGAGGCTGAGGGAGCTGGGGTTGTTCAGCCTGGAGAAGAGGAGGCTCAGGGCAGACCACATTGCTCTCTACCTGAAAGGAGGTTGTAGCCAGGTGGGAGTTGGTCTTTTCTCCCAGGCACACAGTGACAGAACAAGAGGACACAGCCTCAAACTGCACCAGGGCAGGTTTAGGCTGGTTGTTAGGAAGAAGTTCTACACAGAAAGAGTGATTGGCATTGTAATGGGCTGCCTGGGGAGGTGGTGGAGTCACCATCTTTAAAAGGAGACTGGATGAGGCTTAGTGCCATGGTTTAGTTAATTAAAAGGTGTTGGGCGATAGGTTGGACTTGATGATCTCAAAGGTCTTTTCCAACCTGATTAATTCTGTGTGACCTTGACAAACTGCCTGGAAGCCCTGAAAGTGATGAATTATCTTCTGTAAGTCCACATCTGCTTTGTAACACTGCAATATTCTATGAGATAGAGACCCTTTTTCTTTTGAACAGCTCTGGTTGGAAAGTTTGGAGTGTTTCATACCCATCTGGGGCTTTGAATTGTGTGAGGAGCTTCACTGTGCTCTCTCATGACACATGGTGGTCCAGCATCTTCAGAAGCCTCTTGGGGCTTGAGAAATAATTGTGCGTGGAAGTTGCTGTGTACTGAATTGTGCTATCTTGACTTTTGTCACATCTGCAGAACACTACTGGTATGTGTCAGCGGCCTGTGTTCTGGAAACTCTCCTTGCTGCTACCCCTTAACTCAATCATATGTTGGTATGGAGAGTTTAACACTTGAACTGTCAGTCTCGCACTTTCCATGAGCACTAAATTGACTCAGAATGGCTCAATTTAGTGCTATAAAACATACTGTTCAGGTCTTATTGCCAAGGGGAAAAAAAAGTATCTGTAAATAGCAGACTTACAGCACAAGGGGCTTATTTCTGTGCTTATGCTTTTTACATTTTCATTTTTGCACTAGTTTGGCAAGAAGTTCACTTAAACATCAAAACTATTTTTATGTAGATATATGCATTGTTGAAGCTCTTACTCATAAAGCAAATACTACTTTAAACCCACACAAGACTGCTGAGGCTATATGTATTTTCTGACTACTGAATTTGGCTTGTAATAACTTGCAGTGAACTATCAAAAATAAAGTTAGGAATCCAGAGCACTTTATTTTGCAGCTAGAATATATATGAGAATATGTATTCTTAGCTTTGGACTGTGCCAGTTTGAGATGGATGAAAACTTTACATTTGTATTACAGGTCCTCTCAGCAATTGAAAAATGGAGATAGAATGATGAAACAAACACATTATTTTTAAATTAGTAAACTTTCTCAAAATTATGCAAAGCTATAGAATAATATGAAGGGTTCTTATGAGTCCTTGAAGGCTTTGATACCAAACAGTGACTATCAAACAGTGGCTTTCTAAAGTGTTTCCCCTGGTGAAAGCACAGTCTCCTACCAGAATCAGAGGTGGCAGTAACCTCAAAAAATGACTGTAGTCTGCAGAGTGACCTGTAGATTTTACTGATGCTCTTTGTGGAGTAAGGGCAGCAAAAACTGCACATAGGAAGTATAAAGAAAACCAAACGTGAGGTTAGGGATTGTGTACCAAGCCCGGGTTGTAATGGCCTGGGTGGAGATGCTTTCTTTCCTTCCTGGGATTCATGTCATGTGTTCTCTTGTCCCACCACCCTTCTGCCTGTGAGAAGTTACCAGAGGTTGGTACCAACTCCCAGAGTTAAGGAGGGATGAGTCAGTCTAGAAATTCATGTAGAGAAGAGCCTGTTTTGAAATTTAAAAAACAACCTTGTTGGTGCTCTGCCACAGTTCTCTGCTAGGAGTTGTATTAGTGCTATCAAATCACTACAACATGCCTGGCACCAGATCTGCTGGAGCAAAGTTGTTCATCTGCAGGCAGAAGTCCTCTGAGCATGTAGGTGTATTCAGGCAAAGAAGGAAGGTGGAAGGAGAGGGGAATCCTCAGCAGAACTGCATGCAGTCTGCCAACCCAAATTTCAGGTTTTAAGGTTTTAAGTCAGTTCTCTAGCAATTCAGACAGTCTTCGGCTGAGTTGTAAGCTCTTTGCTTGTCACTGTGTGCCAGGAAGGATACATATCACTGCTTTGGCCCTCTGGTTAAGTAAACTCAAGCTGTGCTTGATCTCCTGAGGAGGCTACAAAAATGATCCGAGAGCTGGAACCCCTCTGCTGTGAAACCAGGCTGAGAGAGTTGGCGTTGTTCAGCCTAGAGAAGAGAAGGCTCCAGGGAGACATTATTGTGGTTTTTCAGTACTTAGAGGTTCTGATAAGATGGGAACAAGATTTTTAGCAGGGCCTGTTGTGGCAGAACAAGGGGCAATGGTTTTAAACTAAAAGAGAGATATTTAGACTAGATCTAAGCAAGAAATATTTTTCAGTGAGGGTGGTGAGACCCTGGCCCACAATTGCCCAGGGATGTGGCGGATACCCCATCCTCTAGATGCCCTTTAAAGGTCCCTTCCAATGCAAAGTGTTCTCTGGTTCCATGATTATTTTGCCTCCATTTTTTTTCTAGTTTTCACGATTCAGGCCTGTAAAGGTGCCTTGTTGCTGTGGAAGTGTAGCTGCAGGGAAGAGGCAAGGGTCACAGGTGCAGGGTGTTTGCTGTCTTCATTAGACCAACCACTGGGGCTGAGGAAACAGCCGCACTCTGTCCTTCAAAGCCTTTTTGTATGTGAGATCTCCTGAGCATCCCTGGGTGATGCTGGAGAGAGGGGTGAGCTGGCTCTGTCTGGTGGTGCCTGGCAAGGAAGGCTGAGGAAATGATGTTGTTCTTGCTTTTCTTCTGATGCCTTCTCCTTGGAAACTTGGCTGTAGTGGTTTGTATTCTTTCTTGTTAAATGCAGTGTGTGTTGAAAGGCTGCTGAAGTTGTCTTTAAACATCAGTCTGAAGCAAGCAGAGGTTCTTTTATTTGACTGAGATGCACAATTCCTCTCAAACAGCTTTTTCTTTGGTTTTAAGTCATCCTCCTTGCCCCACATTTGTTCCCTGAGATTATTTTCTTTGCATGGCCATGTGAACCAATGAAGTGTGTGTCGATGTGTGGTGTTCCCTTGGTTCTGTATCTGCTGGTCACAGTTGGAACCTTTATTTTAACCTGCTTTGTTTATGGAGCCAGAGGACAATTAATTTTCAGAGTTTTCTCCAGCCATTTGTGATGGTTTGGGAGTTCCTCGCCCCCCCACACTTGTAAAATGACCCAGACTAGAACTCAGCCGGCTGGAAGTTAAGAGATGAAGCTCTATTTACAGCTTAGCACAATATACAAGCAAATATATACACAATATACAGGAATATTTACAGAAATATACAAGTTTAAGGTAATACAGAGACACAACACTCCTCCCAGAAATCAGAGACCCCAGGAGGGGCTCCCAACCACCCTTCCACCTTCTCCCTACCCCTACACCTTACCTCAAGGTTTGCCTTATGCGCAAGGAGAATTTTGAGGATCGGCTGGAGGGAGGATTAGAAGAAAAAGTGGTTAGTGAAGTTATTCAGCAGAGAGGAGAAGCCAGAGCCACTAGAGAGCCCAAGAAGCTGTGCCCCATGACACCCACTGCCTGCTCGAGACACTCTCTTCTTTTTGTTTTGGGTTCTTTTTCTAAACATCTCAGCAAGCCTATGAGTGAAGTAGACATCACCATCGTTTCCTTCACAGTCTATAGTATAATTTTCTCTATTAAAATATTCCAATTAGCTCAAACCATCACACCATTAAAAACCTTTTTGAGGTGTTGTGTAGATTATGTCAATACACATCAATGCCTTGTTTCTCCATTGTTCTTTGTTCTGGCATTTCTGTGTGAACCATGGTACAAGTTTCTACTTTCATTAGTGCTGGTGCACCGCAAAAGCCCAGATCTGACCAAGAATGTGTTGACATGGGGACTAGTGAGGGCTCTCAGGATGATTGCAAGCAATGAAGTTTAGGTGTTTTCTACAGCAAGCTTCATAGAAATCCTACCTGGTTTCCCCTCATGTCTTGCAGGTCACAGGACTCATGCCAGCTGTCCTGGAAAAAAAATACAAAGCAATGAGCTGTAAACTTCTAGAGGTGATGTGCCCAGGACCAGGAGACATCAGGGGTATCCTGAATGACCTGGTTCTCAGGGTTCTTAGGTGATGTTCTCAGGTGGGATGTAGACTGTCCGTGGTTAAAGAGGGAAGAGAAATACTTAAAACCTCTCCCTGCTACATCAATTCGATGAGCATTTCCTTACTGGCCTTAGTCTTTGGAGGTGTTACCTTTGTGTGTGCGAGATTGTCAGTAACTTGATAATTGGGTCTCAGTGTGTTCCGGCCTTCTTAGAGGTACTGAGGCTCTTATCTAGCTGGGGTCAGTGTCTGGTGCTTCACAGGACCATAGGAAAACGCTCAGACCATCAATGTAAGTCACAAAACATGGGACTTAGACAGTTGTCCTGGATTAACAGAGTCCTCTCTCACAATAATAATGGAGGGAAAGAAACCTAGAAGATTTGTGAAACAGTCATAACAGATTGTCTCTTGGAATGCAATCAATGAGTATTAAGGGCTGTTAAATAGACACAGAATTGAAGCAACTCTACACTTAAATAAAGGAGCCACTAAATACATATTCCAAGAAAACAGTAAAGTCAAATTGCAATAAATTTTATGCCTTAGTGTACTTTTAAGGCCTCAGGACAGGAATATATCTGCATTCAGGAAAGCACTTAAGCACGTGCTTTCCTGACTGGGGATGGTCTAAGGCTTTTACTTTGCTGAATGTGGGCCAAAGCCTAGGAAGAGTTTATTTTAAAGACACTCTTCCCTTATTAAAACACTTGGTTGGATTTAACAATTAGGTGTCAGTTTGCTTACTGTCACACAGCAGTTTTCTGTAACTGCAGGTGGTAGCACTCTACAATGATGGAGATTGCTTCCTTCTGGAAGTGTCTTCAGCTGACACTAGGAGAGGAAACCTGATTTCTATGGGCCTCCCAATAATTCCCTCCAACAAACGTTGGCAGTCTTAAATAAATTGGAGAGTTCTACCAAGAAGGAGCCCAAAATTTTGGAGGGTCTGCATTGGAACCAGCCTGAGCTTAGGGCTTCTCCCTACCCGTTGATAGTGTTGGTACACGTGTCTGGGCTGCAGTCACCCCACCAGATGTTTTGTCTGTGGATGCCAATGCTAAACTTTTATTTTAGTCATTCCTCACAGTCATACAGCTGCTTTTTTTCTCACCTTGGTGGCTGGAAGGCACTTGTGCTGGTGGCACTACCAGGTGAGCTGGAGAGAATGGAGTCATTGCGATGTCGCTTCTCCTCTGCCGGTGCCCTGGCCAGTCTCCACAGCTCTGATACATAGGATGGAGCACTGCTTGCTCTTCCTGCCCATCCCCACATTTGGTGTTCCCTGCTTTACTACCTGGAGAAGCAAGAGTTGGCAAAGCAGTTAGGAAGCTACTTTGCTGGAAGGGGGAGGTGAGACCTAGTCAAACTATTAATGGTGAAAATTAAGCTCTTCTGGAAGGCTTTGCCAAGAAGTCCTTTTGCCCTCAGGAAATGGCCTTCACGTGCTAGGGATGACCTGCAATGCTAGGGAACAGAAAAGTATGTGTTTTTTGTTTGTTTTTTGTTTTCTGCTAGCAGCTTGGAGGCAGACAAGTAACTTTGTTGAGAGAATTTCTGTGCAGAGCCCACACAAGGTCCTGTGACTTGGGCATCCCTATCTGTAAAACATTGGCGAAGTGGTGTTAACTCCTGTCCTACAGTGGCCTCAGCTGACTCATGGAGGAATAAGTTTGTTCTCTGGTTTTCCTGAGGAGTTGAGCTTTAAACAAGGTGTATATGATTTAAAAGCTTCTTGCAGTTTCTTTCTCTGCTCTTAGGTTTAGCAGACCTACTCTTTCACAGAATCATAGGATTGTTTTGGATGAAAGAGGCCTTAAAGATCATAAAGTCCAACCATCAACACAGCGCTACCAGGTCACCACAAAAACATGTCCCTCAGCACTACATCTACATGTCCTTTCAATCTCTCCAGGGATGGGGACTCCACCACTTCCCTTGGCAGTCTGTTCCAGGCCTTGACAACCCTTTGGGGGAAGAAGTTTTTCCTAATGTCCAACCCAAACCTCCTCTGGTGCAACTTGAGACCAGCTCTGCCTGGTATTGGCTCTATTGTTATTCCAATGTTATGTCCTGTATCACTTATTTTCTTTGCTCCACAATTTGAGCTCTCTAATTGGATAGATTGCAGCACTCTAAGCCTGTGCCTTTGTGTGGATTTCTTCCTTTGAGTGACGCTTGTTACAGGGTTTTTTTGAATAATCTTGGTTTTTTTCAATCAGCATTTGATTTCTGAAGTTGGTAAGTGTTAGCTCTGGCCAGGATTTTAAAAGCAAGGTGACAACAAGTCTATATCACATTCAGAACTGTTTCATAAAGATATTTTCATACAAAGCCTTGCATGCTGTTATCCTTTCTTGTCTTTTTTGGAATTGGTATCTAGCTGAGCTTGGGAGGACCTAAAGCTTGTTTTTGGCTCCCCCTGGCAAAAAGGCAAGAAATGAAGGAGAAAAATAATTTCTGTGGGGAAAAAAAAAAAGGTAAAAAATAAAATGTAAGGTTCATTGAACAAAGATTGCTTGTCGGATCCCTGATAAGTTGAATTTTCCCTGTTACGGATAATGTTTTGAGCCAGTAGTGTGCTCAGGTGGACAAGAAGGCCAACAGCATCCTGGCCCGTATCAGGAATAGCATGACCAGCAGGAGTATGGGAGTGATTGTGCCCCTGTACTCAGCACTNGAAAAAAATCTTTACTGGAAGAATGGTCAAGCACTGGAAAAGGTTTCCCGGGAAGGTAGCAGGATCCCCGGAAGTGTTCAGGCATTTGTAGATATTGCATTTTGGGCCGTAGTGGTCTTACAGCTAATGGTTGGACTTGTTGATCTTAGCTCTAGTGTTTTCCAGCTGAAACTATGCTATGATTCTATAATGTGCCAAAAAGATGCAATAAAATACATAATGTGCTTCTTCCACCTTCACATTGTAAAACTTGAGAGCTGTGGCATATTAACCAAACCCAGATTCATCCATCAAGTTCCCATGCTCTGAAGCAGTATAGGGTGGGGTGAAGCTGGTATTAATGGGTCCAGTCATCACAATAAATTTTCCTGATAGATGTGGGTGGTTCAGACTCAGTGCAGAAATGGCTTAGAAGCAATCATCCTCCACCCAGAGAAGCAGGAATTTGTAGCAGGGAGTGTCCGACATACTGGTCATAAAAAATGATGGCAAACTGAAGAGGCTTTTCTTAAGGGTTTTATGTTAAATTCAGGTGAGCTGCGATTTAGTTAGCACCAAGACTCACTTTAGTTCCCCAGCTGTTTCCTATTGTAACTCACCAATTGAATCTGTGCTCTGTAGGTAGATCTGCATTTGATTAAGAGCTGGCTTTAGGCTGTCATCTTCTCACTTCTGTTCCAGCACACCATAAAAAGCCCTATGAAATGTGGAGGTCCTCAAGGGAGTTGGCATTTGTAGCACTGACCAGCCCAAACCCAGCATTTTTGTGAATTGGTGTCATTATGTAAATTGTACATTCTCTTCAGAATTATCTATTTATTCGTGGGTTTACTTGCCATTTATTTTACAGTGGAGCTTGGAGTTCATAATGGGAAGTCTGTTCTGGGTGTTGTACCAATACAGAACAGGGAGGACAGCTCTGCCCTTGACAGCTAAGAGGACGTGACAGGATGCTAGGAGTACCGAAAGGAGTGGAGGACAGAGGAAGAAAATGTATGGAGATTAAGAGATGAATGTCTGGCTACCCACATTAATCAGATTTTAAACACAGTGTGTTATTTATCAGGTACACAGGAACATGCCTTTTACAGTATCATGTTACCTTTTTTACGTCTATGGAAAACTATGAAGTTATAGAATGATACAATAGTTTGGGTCGGAAGTGACCTTTCCAAGTCGTCTAACCCAACCCTGCTCTGCAGGGCCTCAGAGCCCCAAACAACCTCATCTGGTATGGTTCCAGGGATGAGGCATCTATTGCCTTTCTGGGCAACCTCTGGGCCAGTGTTTCACCATCCTCAATGTAAAAAAATTCTTCCTTCAGTCAAGTCTAAATCTCTCTCTTTTACTTTAAAACCATCACCCCTTGTCCTATCACAGCAGGCACTGCTAAAAAACCTGTTCTTATTTTATTGGCCTCCTTCAGTACCTGAAGACAACAGTAAGGTCTCCCCTGAACTTTCTCTGCAGACTGAACAACCCCGGTTCTCAGCCTGTCCCCACAGCAGAGGAGTTCCAGCCTCTTATTTTAGTATGTACAGAGTAGTCTTCTGTACCTAATGTGGCTTTGATGCCTCTGGGAGGCATAAGTACATGGAAGTAATTCTTGGGTTGATGAAACAGAAAATGAGACTTTGGCGATGTCTGAGTTCAGAGCTTGGATATATGATCACAAAGGAACGTTTTGAACTCTCTGCTCAGTGGAGAGAAGAGGGATCAATTCTGCTGTGAAATGAAGGACTTGTATTGATAGTTGGTCTCAGCAGACTGTACAGAATCACTCTGTTTTTTTGAGACCATGTGTGTAGGGAATTGAATTGGTCAACTGAACAGTAGGCAAATCTTGATTTCAGTGCAAAGCCCAGAAGGAAACTTTTCCCTTAAACTTAGTTTATTTTGGAAGATGGCAAGAGTTCATGTGAGGCTTATGACACGAAGGAGTCATCGAGGTAAAAGTAACCTGCAATTTTCTGCCCACATTCTTTATTGTCGGCATTTTCAGAGGTCATAGGAGTGGCTTTGCCTTTGGTGGTATATTCTGCAATGGAGCTTTGGGGCTTCCTATAGGTGAAAGGCACAATATTCCTGCACCAGCTAGACAGATTTTCTGGCTTTTCTCCTAGGAATAGTGATTTTGATTCCCACACTGTGAGATCACTGAGATCAGGTGAGGCGAATGATGGACAAAAGCTGCCCAAGGAGATTGGAAATGAAAACATGTCCCCATTTCTTACAGTAACACTGATGTTTGTCTCAACTCTGAGTTTCTTTGCTGTGGGCCATCTGCAGCAATTGAAGCTGGTCTCTGACCCAGTAGAGGAACATTGTTCAGCTGTGCAACAACTCATAATTTGATCAAGTCACTCTGAGATGGTCACATTTTTGTGGACGAGTGTGGGAGGCTGTGTGGCACGTTGCTCCTTTTATTGTCTCGTATTTTACCATATAAGCCTCCTTTTTGCTGATTGCATCAGCACCGAGGTTTCACTCTTAGGGCTTCATTTCTGGAGCTTCCTGTTATTCTCTCCAAAGAAAGCAGCCACCTCCAACACAGTCCAGCCAGCATTCATGGTGTGCTTTCTAAGCTGGCATCACGTGCCCTGTGGTTTGCACTAATGAACTGCTGTTTGTTGTGGGTGGGAGATGATGGGTGCTGGGGTGAGTGTGGATGCTTATGGGCTCCTCTGAAATACATGGCAATGAGGAATTGGAATGATAAACCAGACCCCCGACCGGTAGTGGTGAGAATTGACTAGCCAGACCGGGGTGGAAAAGGTGGCTGGTGCCCACATGGTTCAAGAGTGCAGGGTTGGTAAAATGGATGAGCTGGCCAGCAGGAGGTGAGAACATTTCTGCTTGGATTTTTGTGTAGGTGGAGAAGTCAGTGGGAGAGTGGGCAGGGTGGTTTATTGACGTGCTGTGTGAGCAAGTTGGGCTTCAAGCCTGCATGCAAGGATGCTCTTCTGGCAATAGCTGAGACATCTTTTTCTGAAAGGGATGGTAAATGGGGAAGTTAAATTCAGAAACATTCTTAAGAATTATGAGACACTGAATAGTGAGCAATGTTTTGCAGGAGCATATGAGTTTGTAATTCACTGTTGACTTTCAGTGATGCTCCAGCGTAAGTCTCAACCACACCTGCAAGAAGGGGGAAAAAGCTCTTGGGTTCCTGATGCAGAACTGTCTTTAGCCCTGTCCTTGGCTGGTCCTTCTTGGGAGATGTGTTGAGTTCTAGGCTGGTCCCTTTGACTTTCCACCATCAGCATGAGCATCTCTGTCTCTGGTATAAAATTATTTAAAATCCTTCTGCAGCATACCTGATAGAGGGGAAGACTGGGCATGGCTTTTTCTTGCCCCCTCTGCTGCAAGTCCTGGGAGCCACCAGTTTGTCGTGTTCTTTTATGCTGAGGGTAGTGGCACACTAGAATCAAGTTGCCCAGAGAGCTGATGGATGCTCCATCCCTGGAACATTCAAAGCCAGGTGGTGCTCTGAGCACCCTGCTGTGGCTGAAGTTGTACCTGCTTGCTGCAGGAGTGTCGAACTAGATCACTTTAATGGACCTTCCCAACTCAATCCAGTCCACAATTTGATGATTTGGGGGCTCAGAGTTGGCAGTAGCTACCAGCAGTGAGAAGATGGAATTTGGTTTGAAAGTAGCTGACTATCTTCTCACCTTCTGAGGGGAGAGGAGTCTTTCTGGTCAGTTCTGGCAGGTATTGATTTTGGTATTGTATGAGTTGTCACGAGTTGTGTTGCTGAATATCAGCATTATTGTTGGCAATTTTTAAAAATTAACATATTAGCACTTTTTAACAAAAGTCACAAAGTGTTCTGGTTTGGGCTTTCTAAGGACATTAGTTCATTTTTCTGTTGAAATGGAAATGAAAAAGAGAAGGCAAAGATAATGACAAAAAATAAGAGTGTCTTTTCCATTAAGAAGGACTTCCCCCCATCCTTTTATTTGCATATGTGGTGGATATTTGTTGAAGTTTCATTCTTTAAGAACCCCCAGCCTTTTGTTTTAAATGTGGAAAATCTCATTTTTCATTCATTTCACTGTGGATGGTTTTTCTTGCTCTGAGCTCATTTTATTAACTGGATTTACTTGGTCTTCTGAATCCATTTTTGACATTGTATCTGTACAGAATCAGTGTCCTCCTCTTCTCTTGCAAGAACATGATTAGAATGAGAGGACCAGCCAAAAGACAGAATGGACCCAAAGATGAAATCATTTAGTCAAGACAAATTATGGAGAAAATGGGCATCTCATTCACTGTAAAAACCACCAAGGTGGGAAAAAAAATATAATTTTCTGAATGTTAGCTTGCAGATTGCAAAGAAAATAACTGGTTTGCTATAATTTGTGGCACATATTTTGCTTCCCATTAAAAATAACTGAAAAATCACTTCTCTTCCTCCATAAGTATTTCTTTCACAGTGTTGACCTTGCCTTTTCATAACTTACTACTTCAAAAATTCCTTCAATGTCCTTCACAGATTTTCTCTCAGAACTTGTATTTTTGTCATTAATTTCATATGTGCACTGTTGGTGCCATTGGTTGGCTTACAGGCTTAGCTGTGTCTGTGTCTAGCTTACTATCAGTCCTTCTTCAGTTTGCCCTGCAAGTGCCAGTTCTTTCCCTACTCCCCTTTGTAGTTCCTCAGCATTAGATTATGGAAGTCCTTGCCAGAGGGTGTTGGGAAGGACAGATGTATGAATGACTCACAGAATCAGAGAATGTTTGGGGTTGGAAGGAA
>VWYK01106533.1:0-15140 GCA_013399775.1 Semnornis frantzii | reverse complement strand
GAGTTACAAAAAGGTATAGGGATGGGAAAAAACTCTGTGATTCTTGCAGAGCAAGGCTGCATTGCCACCGGTCAGCAATATCCAGCAGTAAAAATACCTCCAGCAACTCTCATTAGTAGAGAGGTTCAGTGTCCAAGCACCTTGCTTGCTTCCATGTTTGTCCTTCCTTTTGAAGCAAAGCAAATGGCCTCAAATAGTGACAGGGAAGGTTTGGGTTGGATATTAGGAGCAATTTCCTCACAGCAAGGGTTCTCAGGCACTGGAGCAGACTGCGTAGGGAGGTGATGAAGTCACCATGCTTAGAGGTATTTAAAAGCCACATGGATATCGTGCTGAGGGATGTGGTTCAGCGGCAGTGGCTTAGCAGCTGTGCTAGGATTGCAAGCTCTAGAAGAGCAGTTGGACTTGATGATCTCAGAGGTCTCTGCCAGCTTCACACTTCAATGGCTCTATGGAAGGGGCACCAGTCTGCTCTCCTGGAGGACGCTGTGGGAGCTGCCAGCCAGCATGGCAGGTTGCTCCACTCATCTGCCACAGCACTTCTGAATCATCCTGACCACCCCAAACCTCTGGGCAGCAGCAGCAGAGGGCTCAACCCCACTTCCAGAATGACAGCTGAGATTTTTGCAGGACTCCAGCACGCTTTGGATTCAGGCCATACATTCAGGAGTCATGCTGAGGGTGGGATACCTCCGGTTTAATTTCAGCCCCCTATTTAAGTTCAGCACTCCAGTGTCAACACTCAAGTTGCTTTCTGCAGCCCCTGGGGAGAGAGAAAGTGAGACCTGCACATAGCAACAAATTTAATCTGTGTTAAAAAAAGAAACTAAGATGATTATCAGCCATTTAATGTTTAGGTGGCTCATGTTAGGGAGAATTAATCCCTTCCTTTGCATCTGCCACTTGCAGAATATAGTTGCTAATGTCTGCTAAAGACTTTTGGCTTCTCCTCTCTCCTTCACAGAGTGGGAACATGAGGCAAGTCCCTGTTTTTCAAATGTGAAATATTAGAGTTACACATGAGTGTTCTGGAGGCTTTTCTGGTGGCATGTCTTACTTGTGCAGAGATCTGTGTTCAGGATTTGGGTTTGTTAGTTTTTTCTGTATAAAATTCCGATGGAGTTTGTTCACTGCACACTCTTGTTTTGTTTCTAACACCTTATAGGTGTGAAATATCAAATGTTAATTGATGAGGAGCAGCTGAGGGAATTGGAGTTGTTTAGCCTGGCGAAAGAGGCTGAGGGGAGACTTTCTGTCTCGCTGCAACTCCCTGAAAGGAGGTTGGAGCCAGGTAGGGCTTGGTCTCTTCTGCCAAGGAACAAGCAAAGCAACAGGACAAGAAGAAACAGCCTCAAGTTGTGCCAGGAGAGGTTTGGGCTGGACACGAGGAACAATTTCTTCCCCTGGATGGTTGTCAAGGCCTGGCCCAGACTGCCCAGGGCAGTGATGAAGTTCCCATCCCTGGATGGGGTTTGAGGCTGTGTGGCTGTGGTGGTGAGGGCCACGGTTCAGTGGTCACCTGTCAGTGCTGAGTTCACAGCTGGACTTGAAGATCTTAAAGGTCTCTTCCAACCAAAACAATTCTGTGATTCTATTGTCTCCCGTTTAATCATGTCTGCCTTGATTAAAGAAAAATAAATGCAAATGTTTGAGGCTTAAGTGCATATTTCCGGGGCTAATATCTTCCTGCACCTGTGCCTTTCAGTTAGAAAGCATCTGGAAAGGGGCAGAGGTTTGTGCAGAGGCAGTGCCAGCTCTGCTGAGAGCAGTGACAGACACCAAAGTCTCTGGGTCTGAGTAGGAAGAGATGGCAATATGTGAGCTGTGTCTTTTGGCATTTGAGCACTGGTGCAATTTGGTTGTTGCAACTCATCCTCCCTCCTGTTACTTAATATTTGGTCAATTGTCCTATGCAGCTGTCTCCTTGGAGAGCCCTCCAGGGCTTACACAGAGCAGGAGAATGTTTGTGAGCAGCTCATTTCTAACATACTGAAGATTAATCCACACATTCCTCTGGAAAATATCCTGTTAAAAGACACAGATATTTAGAATCACAGAATGGGTTGTGTTGGAAGGGATCTTAAATGCCACCCAGTTCCAGACCCCATGCCATGGGCAGGGACACCTTCCACTAGACCAGGTTGCTTAGGGCCTTTTATAGAGGAGGATTTCACAGGTTGCTTAGAGGAAGGTTTCACGAGCTTCTCAGTATGCATGTCCTCACTCAGCTGATCGAACACTGATCACTTTTCTTAAGCTGTATTTTCATATTTGCGAATTTTTACACAGCTTTCTCAAGCCTGAGCATCCACCCTGTCACCAGGAAGCTAAAATTTTGAGGTCTGCAGGCAATTTCAGGCAGCAGCAAGCATGAGTTCTGTATTTAGCCTCCAGCTCTAAGAGCAGCTGGGATATTTTCCTGCCCTGCAGTGCTCCCCTAGCCTTCGGCCACTGTTTATTCAAAAAAAGGCAATGATTGGTAAAATATAAGGGAGCTTTTACACAGAAAAGAGGGAAAAAAAAAAAAAAAGAAGTGCTGCAACTGGCAATGTAAATAACCCACTCTGTTTCTGGAAATTCAAGTACAAACTGCTGGCATGGAGCCACCAGCTGATGCATAGTCTCCTTGTTTCAAGAAATCAAGAGGAAATAAAAATACATCTGATTTATTGCAAGGAAAAAATAATTAATATGTGATGGAAAGCTTGCAAAAATAAAAATAATCCAACTTATCTCTAGAACTGAGACATTTTATGTGTGTGGAGTTTCATTCACAGTTTTGAATAGAGAAAAACTTTCTCCGTGGAAATCTTCATGGAAATGAATGGNGTGTGGAGTTTCATTCACAGTTTTGAATAGAGAAAAACTTTCTCCGTGGAAATCTTCATGGAAATGAATGGTTTGGGCGGGGAGGGACCTTGAAAGCTCATCCAGTCCAACCATCCTGCAGTCAGACAGGATGTCTGCAACTAGAGCAGGTTGTTCTGAGGCCCAAACGACCAGGGACTGGGCATATTCCACCTTTCTGAGCAACCTGGGACAGGCTTTCGCCACCCTCAGTCTCGAACTTTTCTTCCATCTCTCCACTCTGAATCTGCCTCTTTTAGTTCAAACCATCACCCCTGGTGATGGTCACAACAGGGCCTGAGAAAAAGTTTGTCCCCCGCTTTCTTCTCATCCCCTTGAAGCACTGAAAGGGCACGAGAATGTCTCCGTGGAGCCTTCTCTTCTGCAGGCTGCACAAGCCCAAATCTCAACCTGACCTCACAGCAGAGGGTTTCCAGTCCTCAGATCTTTCTGTGGAAGGAAAATGTCTCAGATAGAAGTAACAGGGAGCAGCAGCAGCTGCATTTCAGTATTGAGCCCTCCCTTGCTAAGAGCATCACAACTGTTAGTCTGCAGTGGGGAAATCTCCAGTAAACCAGTGAATGAAGGGAGGATTGCTGGGTGATGATACATGCAAAAAATGGAGTGGAGAACCTTTAATTTATGTTTTTCAGAGGTGAGGTGCATGAGAAAAACGCTTGAGGTGGCAACTCTATCACAGATGAGGCTGGTGAACCAGTAAGTGTGGTGAAGCACTGGCAAAGTTGTGCACAGAGGTGGTAGATGCCCCATTCCTGGAACCATGCCATGTGAGGTTGGACAGGGCAGTCTGGTTTAATTGCAGATGTCCCTGCTGACTGCAGAGGATTGAACTAGATGGCCTTCAAAGGTCCCTTCCAACCCAAACCATTCCATCGTTCCACGATTCCATATGTTCCAAACGCTGGTATGAAGAAGAGTCTTGCAGTAGAGGCTAGGGTAAGGACAAAAACCCTGAGCTGATCCCAGGTGCCTTGTTCATGGGATGTGATCCACCAGAGCCATACCTGTGTGTGAAAGAAAGGATTAGAAAGTTGCTTCCAGAGGGAAATGATATGAAGACCATTAAACATGAGCAGGGTTGTCCTCATTACCCTTCACCTGTCCAGAGTCGCATGTGTGCTCCAGCAGTGGTGGCGAAGGAACGTAGATAAAAGCTGAGCCTAAACAAGGTTTCCCAAATGAAATTAATTCTGGTCACAGAGAAACAGGTGGCCATTTCGAGTGACAGTCACTCAGCCCAGCCTGGAAACTCACTGTAAATCTGGACTTCTCGTTTGGTCATTAACATTGATAATCATGGAATCACAGAATGGCTCAGGTTAGAAGAGACCTCGCAGATCATCTACTCCAACCTCCTGTCCATGGGCAGGGACACCTCTCAACTAGACTTAGCTGCTCAAGGCCTCATCCAGCCTGGCCTTGGACATCCCCAGGGTGGGAGCACGTACAGCTTTCCTAGAAACCTGTGTCAGAGTCTCAACACCCTCCTACTGAAGAACTTCTTCCTAAGCTCCAGTCTAACTCTGGTCTCCTTCAGCTTCAAACCATTGCTCTTCGTCCTGTCTCTAGACACAGTCAGGAAAAGTCACTCTGCAGCCTTCCTACAGGATCCTTTCAGCTATTGGAAGGCAGCTCTAAGGTCCCCCTAGAGTCTTCTCCAGGCTGAACAACCCCAGCTCCCTCAGCCTATCCTCATAGCAGAGATGCTCCAGCCCTTGGATCATCCTTGTAGCCTCCTCTGGACTCACCCCAACGTCTCTGTGTCCTTCTTCTGCTGGGGACACCAGCACTGGATGCGGGATTGGAGGTGGGGTTTCAGCAGAGCAGAGTCAAGGGGCAGAATCCCCTCTCTTGCCCTGCTGCCCACACTCCTCTGGATGCAGCCAGCAGACAGATGCCTTCTCAGCTGCATGAGGGCACTGCTGGGTCTTCAAGGTATAAGCCAAGGCAGAAAACTAGAGTATGAGTAATACAGAGACAAAGATCAGCACTGATTCCTCCCCACTGGTGCAGCTGCATGTTGCAGGTGTATCTCTGAAGTACGAAGTTGCTGCTTTTAC
Source organism: Semnornis frantzii (assembly GCA_013399775.1). Classification (NCBI taxonomy): domain Eukaryota; kingdom Metazoa; phylum Chordata; class Aves; order Piciformes; family Ramphastidae; genus Semnornis; species Semnornis frantzii. Next base: position 10,212 of record VWYK01106533.1, on the reverse strand, counting down.
CAAGAAATCTTCTTTTTCAAATCCTACACAGATTGCAGCCCTTGGGCTTGCTCCAACCTTGCTGAACCTTGTCATTAGTTCCAGAAAGTGCTCTGAGACAGCCACAACTAGGGCTGTGATAATGGTCAGCTTGTTTTTGCTTTGTATCAGGATCAAAACTGCTTGGCTCCTGCTACCTCTCAGCCCACACATCATTCCAGGTTCTTGTAAATGGTCTCTGTTCGTGCAGGCAGGTGGAGAATGAGTATGTGAATATGTATATAATGTGGGAAATGTGATGTAAAAAGATCTGAACTGGGAGAACCCCCTGGCTAGGTGAGACCAGCCCCCATCTATGTTGGGCTGTGATCTCATACACCTCCATGTATTGACCTATCCTAGCTGTTCCCAGTCACAGTTAGAGACTAGCTCCTTTTTTGGCTCCACTAACCACTCTGAAGATACGTTTGGTCTTGCCAAAGTCTTTTTAGGGCTTGATCATATTGTGGGATGACAGAGTATGTGAAATAAGCCTGGGCATGGGCTACAACTTGCACCCATCATACCTTACACCAGTAGAACCTGCTGGTGCACCCCTGCTCCCTGGGGCTAGTTGAGAACCAGTGGAAGTATATTCCCACATAAAGCAACATAGTTCACTGAAGCTGCAATGGAGGAGCTCCAGACTGTGTCAGAAGTCCTCTTTGGTGGCTGGAAATGCTGAGATTATCCTGCTAGGAGACAACTGATTTCACACTTCAAATTTGGGGATTGAGATGACTGTGGGCAACAGAAGGGTTTGGGGTTTTTAATGCAGCTGTGCAGGAAAAGGCTCCTTGCACTTTCCTGAGAGGTCTTTCAAGTGCAGAGATGCTTTTAAATAAGACAAGTTTTACTCTGGACACCGCCAAAACTCTTAGTTGTTCTAATCTTAATAAATGCTGCTAGGATGAGGAACCTCAAGAGAAAGGTCAGCCAGTGCCCTCCAACTATGAGATTTCTAAGTTTCACTTGCCGTTGATCAATCTACATCTCCCTAAATGGAGATTTGAGCCAGGTGGGAGCTGGTCTCTTCTCCCAAGGAACAAGTGACAGGACAAGGAGAAATGGCCGCAAGTTGCACCATGTGAGGTTTAGGCTGGACATGAGAAACATTTTCTTTATGGGAAGGGTTGTCAAGCCCTTGAAGAGGTTGTTCAGGTCAGTGGCAGAGTCCTCATCCCTGGGGCAATTTCAGTCGTGTAGCAGTGGTGCTGAACAGCATGGGTCAGTGGTGACCAGACCGTGATGGGTTAAGGGTTACACTCAATGGTCTTGAAAGTGTTTCCCAAACAAAGTGATTCTGTGATAAATTCCTATTCAGGTGCATCCCAACTTATGCATCTGAGAGAGCCTTGCCCACAGAGGTTCTACAGCCTCCATCTGTGGAGACTTCTGTGACTCAGCTGGATAAAGCCTTGAGCATCCTGCAAGACATCTTTGTAGCCTCCACTAGACTCTCTCCAGTAGTTCCCTCAGGAGCCAAGAACTGGACGTGGCAATTCATCTGTGGTATCACTGTTTCGGAGCGGAGAGGAAGGAGAACTTCTCTTGGCCTGCTGGCCACTCTCTTCTCAATGTTCTGCCGGAGACTGTCCATGAGGGGATGTCGCTGGCTCCAGGCGCACTCACCCACCGGTAATCCCAGGGTCTGCAGAGCTGCTTCCCAACAGGTCAGTGCCTCGCCTGTCCTGATGCACAGAGTTACTCCTCCCTGTGGCCACACAGGCTGCTTTTGACTCCAAGTGCATACATTTCTCTCTCTCCTCAGTACAAACTTCTGGAAACCCTGTTAAAAAAAATGATTTTTCGAGGTCCCTTCTTTGTCTGATTTTCCTTTCTGTCCAAGCACGGTGGTAGGAGTGGGATCCCAAACTTCTCTACATTCACATGGAAAACAGAGCTGCAGACAAACCTCAGATCTTTTGGGCCCTCCTATGCCCTTTGTTTAGCATATAACAGACACTGACCTCTTTGAAAACGTGACCCACATTTGGGTTTGGATCTGAGAGCCAAAATCTGCAAATGTCTGGTGTTGGGTTTCTTTCAGTTAAGAAAATGTGGGCTGTGACTGTATCAAAGTGGGATAGACCTTGATTACAGAGATCAAAAAGGAAACCAAGTACTTTGTAGGAGGCTCTTGGTGCCCTTTAGCCTCTGATTTTCCTCCCCCTCTGTCTCCTTCTCTTCCTTTTTAATTTCCTTTGCATTCTTTGTTGCCTTTTAGTTCTAGAATTTGCTGCTAAAAGAGAAAAAAAAAACATAGAGCTTTGTGCAGTACCAGTAGGCCTGTGTAGAGCAAAATCCCACCTTGCTTTTCCTTTTGGTGGCTCCACTCAACTACTTTCTGCCATGGGACAGTCTTACTGTCCTACTGTTGGTCAGTAGGACACTGACATGAAACCCTGTGGTCTGTCCAAGAGCTCCTAGGGCTCCCTTTTTGTGTGTGTGAATGATTTCAGTGTCCTTCAACCAAACCCTGTGTTCATTGACTATGCTGAGCAAAGCACGGGACAAGCCCTGAACTTCAGGTGATGGCCTTGTGAATGGGTATCCAAATGCTATGCTCCTGAGTCCCTGAAGCCCTAGAATGAGCCTGGTAGTATCAGTCAGTGTCTGAAAAGAGTGCTTTGCCATTGACAGAAAAGATATATGGTGCACGAGGCAATCCGTTGTCTCCTATGTAAAAGGTCAGGAGATATCTAAACTTCAGCTTAGTGCCCCAAGGCATATTGAGGCCACATCTTTGATACTGAGATTGGTCTGGGGCTTCTCAACCCAAGAAGGACATTGAAGTGCTGAAGTGTGTGCACAAAGCTGGGTAAGGATCTGGAGAACAGGGCTCATGAGGAGCAACTGAGCAAACTGGAGTTATTCAATCTGGAGAAGAGGCTGAGGGGAGACCTTCTGTCTCTCTACAAATCACTGAAATGAGGTTGGAGCCAGGTGGGAATTTGTCTTTTCTCCCAATGAACAAGTCATAGGACAAGAGGAAACGGCCTCAAATTGTCACAGGACAGATTTTGGTTGAATATGAGGAAAAATGTCTTCCCTGAAAGGGTTGTCAAGGCCTGACCCAGGCTGCCCAGGGCAGTGGTGGAGTCCTCATTGCTGGAAGTATTTGAAAGCCATGTAGGCATGCTGCTGAGGGGCATGGTTTAGTGTTGACCTGACAGTGCTGGATTAATGGTTGGGCTTGATGATCTCAAATGCCTCTTCCAACCAGAAGTGATTCTGTGAGATCATGAAGTCCCCATTCCAGGTCAGGTTGGATGAGGCCATGAGCTAGTTGATCTAGTTGAAGATGACCAGCACTGGTCAGGCCACACCTTGAGTCCTGTGCCCAGTTCTGGGCCCCTCAATTCAAGAGAGATATTGAGGTACTGGAACGTGTCCAGAGAAGGATGATGAAGCTGGTGAGAGGCCTGGAGCACAGCCCTGTGAGGAGAGGCTGAGAGAGCTGGGGGTGTGAAGCGTGAAGAAGAGGAGGCTCAGGGGTGACCTCATTGCTGTCTAGAACTACCTGAAAGGAGGACGTAGTCAGGTGGGGGTCGGTCTCTTCTCCCAAGCAACCAGCAACAGAATGAGGGGACACAGTCTCAAGCTGTGCTGGGGAAGATCTAGGCTGGATATTAGGAGGAAGTTCTTGACAGAGAGAATGATTTGCACTGGAATGGGCTGCCCAGGGAGGTGGTGGAGTCACCATCCCTGGAGGTGTTCAAGAAGAGACTGGATGGGGCACTTAGTGCCATGGTCTAGTTGACTGGATGGGGCTGGGTGATAGGTTGGACTGGATGATCTTGGAGCTCTCTTCCAACCTGGTTGATTCTATGATTCTATGTCCCTGTGGACTGCGAGGGATTGGACTAGATGACCTCTAAAGGTCTATTCCAACCCAAAGCAATCTATGATTCTGTGATCTGCAAGTCATTCCTCCGTTCTTGTGAAGGTTTCTCATCCATTGCCATCACTAGTCACCACATTAAAGGAAGAAAAGATTATCAATAAAACAAGGGTGAGGACCAAGATTTGCTAGGGTTTGGAAATGCTGCCAGCTTGCAGCTGAGTGACAGCAATCTGGCAGCTCGAGGAGATGAAAACCCTGTACCTCCTAGAGAAGATCAAAGGGCACTCTTGCCCTGCAGAGTATCACACATTGAATTGTTCGATTTCAGGCAGACAGGTTTCTCTGTTGGGAATGCCAGGATGGAGGAATGCAGCTTGTGTTTCACAGAAATGTGGGCTTGGTTACGCTCTGGCTTCTGCCACTCACGGAAGGCCCGTACCTGCTGATGGGTCTAAGAGTCTGAACAGCAACCTGCCCCATTTGCATACATTAAAATAAGTATTTTAACAAAGAAGGCTGTGTTCTGGCTAATTCTCCATTCAGTGCCCTGGTCAGCTCTGAAATGCCATCAAGGAGAAGATTGGCCTCTCCAGGGAGAGGTCAGGACTACAAAGAAGCAGAGTCAAGGGAGAAGGAGCAAACGCGCCAGGATTTCTCTGAGTGCTGCAGATCAGTGGGTTGGTCCCTCCGTGCTTCCCACGCTCTTTAGGTTGCATTCCCAAGAGGAAGATGGTGCAGGAGTGTGATGTGAGTCCAACCATGTGCCCTGAAACAGCAGCAGTGTGAGCAGGACTCCTGACATTTTGCTCCACCTTCTGCAAACCAGCAGAGAAAGCTCTCAGAGGAGAAGGAAAAGCCACAATTAGCAAGGGAAACTGTGATAATTACATTGGAGTGGTGCCTGGGTCTCACACGTGGTTTTAGTTTCACTGAGAGGCTTCAAAGCTCTGCTAACTAAGCACTTCTGAGCTCCTGTAGTAGATAGGGAAACTGAGGCAAACAGCTTGGCTCTTTACTCCAGGTGAGGAGGCAGCTTGATGCTAGAGATGGACATGTATTTCACTGCTCTTGTGCTGAGAGCAGCCCAGACACTGAAAGCCAAAGCAGTTGTCCCAGTATGGAGTGACTCACCATGAAGCTCAGGTGACTAAGGTGAGATTTACAGAATCCCAGCATGGTAGGCATTAGAAGGGACCTCTGGAGATTATCCAGTCCAACTCCCCTACTAAAGCAGGGGCACCCACAGCAGCTTGCCCAGCATCACAATGGCCAGAGGAGTTGGAAGCTTTCTAGTGAAGGAGACTCCAGAACCTCTCTGGGCAGCCTGCTCCAGGCCTCCAACACCCTCACAACAAACAAGTTTCTCCTCCTGTTTAGACTGAACCTCTTGGGTTCCAGTTTGTGCCTGCTGCCACTTGTCCCGTCACTGGGAACCACTGACAAGAGTCTGGCACCATCCTCTCACTCCCCAGCTTCCAGCACTTGTTGAGCATTGATCAGATCGCCTGTGAGGCTGCTCTTCTCCAGGCTTAACAGCCTTTTCTTCTCACAGAGATGCTCCAGGCCCATCAGCATCTTTGTAGCTTCTGCTGGACTCTCTCCAGTAGTTCCCTGTCTGTCCAGAACTGGGGAGCCCAGAACTGGTCCCACAACTTCAGCTGTGGTGTGTCACTAGGTCAGATTAGAAAGGAAGGAGAACCTCCTTCTTCCTGTTGTTCACGCTTTTCTTGATGCTCCCTGGGACCCCGTTGTGCTTCTTGTCCACAAGTGCACAGTGCTGAACTTGTCCGTGTTCATGATGACAAGTTCATGGTGAACTTGTCCACTAGCACTCCCAGATTCTTCTCCACAGAGGTGTTTTCCAGCAAGTCAGGCTGTCACCTGTGCTGTGCAGGGGGTGGTTGTTCCCCAGATGCAGGACCCTGCACTTGCCCTGATTAAGCACTGTACGTTTGTCTCCACCCACTTCTCCAGCCCCTCCAGGCCTGGCTGAATGGCAGCATTTTGGTGGGATTCAGACCTGAACTTTATCATTCTGCGCCCCCACCCCAACCTGCTCCCAAGCACTGTCTTCTGGATCCATCCCACCTTGCTCCAGGCAGGTTTCCTCAACTGCACAGGGATTCCTGGAGGCATTTCAGAGGAATTCCAAATCCAAGGCATGACAAAGCTCTGTCTGCAGACCAGGTTTACAGGAAGCCCAGGCTGGGATCTGAATTACCTTCAAGCTAAGCCTGGTGAAACTCTTGCTCCTTCCTGAGCTGAAGCTGCACTCAAGCTGATTTTTTCCCCCTTGGTTTTATGGGCTTGCTTGCATTTTATTGCAAACATAATGACTGGAAAACAGCAGTCACCAAGGTCTCTTGGAGCAGGTAGTGGCTCTCCAAAGAGGCCAGGAGTCAGCCCCACCTGTAGAGCAAATAAACATACAGGGCATGTAACAGGGGTGCAGGTGACGGAGGGAGTTATCTCCTATCTGAGATGGGTTTGGCTCTTCCAGCCCAAATGCCATCGGTCTGCCTTCGGATAATCCATCAGAGTGGAGAGGGACACCTGAGGCCAGACTGGAAGGGTGAAAATTTTGTCTCTGAGTGGGAAGCCCATACCTGCTGCTGTCCTAACACAGAAACCATCTGTGTGTCTAGCTGCTGCTAAATTTGATCCTGGCTGATGGAAAAACTTGTCATCCCATAAAGCAGCTGCCTGGAGAAGCTGGTTGGCAGGCTGCAGCGGGGAGCAGTGTCCAGCCTACATCATGTTTTGGCACATCCATCCCTCTTTCTAGCCACCTTGGAAGGGCTCCCAAGGTATTTGGGTCTTTATGAATTAAAAAAAAAAAAAATTAAAAAAATCAAACCTCTGTTGCAGAACATCACTCCATAACCACCTTCCTGCAGTCAACTGCAGGGGCTGGAGCAGGCAAACATCTGTCTCCAACAGACAGCTCTGAATTTCGTCCAGCTCAGCAATGATTATCCCTCCCTGTCTTCCATGAGCACCCCTAAAGAGAGATGATCTGACAACAAAATGCCTGGAGAAGGCTTTTACTGACAGGGATGCCTCAGGGAACCCCATAGGCTTCTGGGTCAGGCATCCTTTAGCTCTGGGAAGTCTGAGCTTCACTGCTTCAGCTTTTCTAATGAGCAGCCAGTGATGTATTTTTCAGCATTCTAGCTGTTGAACATGATTTATCTCACAGGCGATCTGCAGCAAATCAAAGCCATAACATGGGATTCAGGTGGTGGGAAGCAGCTCTGTAGGGCAAGACCTGGGATTGCTGGTGGATGGCAAGTTCGCCGTGAGACAGTAATGTGCCTTCGTGGCCAAGAAGTCTGATGGTCTCCTGGGATGCATTGAGAAGAGTGTAGCCAACAGCTCAGCTGAATCAGCTCAGAAGAGAGATTCTGCCCTACTGAAACCATATCTAGGGCATTGTGTCCAGTTCTGGACGCCCCAGTTCTAGAGACAGGGAACTACTGAAGGGAGTCCAGTGGAGGCTGCAAAGATGCTGAGGGGCCTGGAGTATCTCTGTGAGAAGGCTGAGAGCCCTGGGGCTGTTGAGCCTGGAGGAGAGCAGTTTGAGAGGGAGGGGATCTGATCAGTGCTCACCAAGTGGTAAAGGCTGGGGAGTGAGAGGATGGTGCCAGAAACTTGTCAGTGACAAGGGGCAGCAGGCACAAACTGGAACCCAGGAGGTTCAATCTAAACAGGAGGAGAAACTTGTTTGTTGTGAGGGTGCTGGAGGCCTGGAGCAGGTTGCCCAGAGAGGTTGTGGACTCTCCTTCACTGGAGAGATTCCAACCCCCCTGGCCATTGTGCTGCTGGGCAAGCTGCTGTGGGTGCCCCTGCTTTAACAGGGGGGTAGGACTGAATGATCTCCAGAGATCCCTTCCAATCTCCAGCAGTCTGTGATTCAGTGAATCCAGATGTTAGTGCTGATGATCATTTCTCAGGTTTGTGGGGTTTTGAGGCTTGTATAGCAACTGGAGGCTGGCCACTTACTGTCAGGGCAACTTTGCACCTCATTTGTTCCCGTATCACCTCCTCAGTAGATGGACAGTGAGGTTCAGGAGCCTCCCCACTGAATCTCACACTCTGCATGAGATGACAAGACCTGGGGGATGCTGGCTGGGAGTCAAGGCACTGCAGCCTGTGATGGATGTGGCATGGTGATGTCTCCCAGCCTTGCCCAACCACTAACCACACACAGATGACTGTGATCTCAACAATTTCTAGGCACGTTTGACTTCTCCTTGCTTGAATGACAAAGAGCTTGACATGAGGATGGGACTGACCTTTGTGTCATGATGACCAAATATGCTTGTTTCTATTTAAGGCTGAGGGGTTTTGGAGGTCTTTTGATGGATGAACACTGCTAATCTCTGGTAGTTCAGGATTTTCTCCACTCCATGAGCACCACAAAACATCCCTCTGGTGTGTCCTGTAGCTCTACTGACACCTCAAATAATTCACTTGGGTTTTTGTTTTTGGTTTTGTTTTATTTTCCCCTCAAAATGTCCTTTTGTTGAATGAAAGGGCTGTTTGCAAAAGATGTCAGCACTGGATTGATGTTTGCCAGCACTGACATTCCTGTGGCTCACTGGGAGGCCAAATACATTGTGCAAACACAGGATGGGAGAAGCAGTGATGTGAGTGACCTTTCTTTCATGATAGGAAGTCCATTGCTTTGTGATCAACCTGTTGCAGCCAAAGCAGAGACCTAAAGCACAGCCATGCTTTCATTCTCCAGCCACCTATCCTTGGCACTTTCCGTGCTCTTTGAGCCCCAGTACCAACTTCCTTGAAAAGAAGGGAGGAAAATGGCCTGAAGCATCTCTGTGGGGAGGAAAGGCTGAGAGCCCTGGGGCCGTTAAGCCTGGAGAAGAGCAGCCTCACAGGTGATCAGATCAGCGCTCAGCAAGAGATAAAGGGCAGGGGACAAGAGGATGGCGCCAGCCTCTCTTCAGTGGTGCCCAGAGACAGGACAAGTGGCAGCAGGCACAAACTGGAACCCAGGAGGTTCAGTCTAAACAGGAGGAGAAACTTGTTTGTTGTGAGGGTGTTGGAGGCCTGGAGCAGGCTGCCCAGAGAGGTTCTGGAGTCTCCTTCACTAGAAAGCTTCCAACTCCTCTGGCCATTGTGATGCTGGGCAAGCTGCTGTGGGTGCCCCTGCTTTAGTAGGGGAGTTGGACTGGATAATCTCCAGAGGTCCCTTCTAATCCCTACCATGCTGGGATTCTGTAAAGCTCACCTTAGTCACCTGAGCTTCATGGTGAGTCACACTCCATACTGGGACAACTGCTGTGGATGCTCCCTTCCAACTTCAACCACTTTGTGATTCTGTCTAAAATAGTCCATAAGGATGTCTGCTCTGGGTAAATACGTATTGGTAACTTGAGCAACCACCATGAGGGAGGTTGGATGACACACCAAGATGCTGAAGGCCTTTGAGAAGCAGGTTAAACAAAAGATACATTTTGAAGTTTAAGATTTTAGTGGACTTCAGAATGCAACAGTGCTTTTTATTCAGCCTGGAATAATATTTGAGGGAGGAGTAAATACATGACAATCAGAAAAGAAAAAGGAGGGTTACCTAATGTAATCCAGCATAGTCTTATGGGGGGAACACCCTGGGGATGTGTAACTGGAAGGTAAAATAACCATATATATAATGTTATGGGAAGTGGCTGTGTTCCACATAGACATCCAAGATGTTCTCTTTCATGTGCGAGCCAAATTACTTGGCCTGGGGAGGACCTGCCACAGTGATGTTAGCTTTTTATTGTGTCCTGCTCTGCAGCAGAACCAGGCCTTCAGAGAAGCAATTTATGGATGCTTTTATTTCTGGCTCATCTGCTTCACTCTGGACTTTCTAATAAATGATTGGTGTAAACGTCTTACTGAAATGATCTGTGCCAGGCTGGGAGGGATGATTTCTTTTCCACTGCAATGGTAACTTGGGAGGTTACCTGAAAGGAGCCCTGGTCCTGGTGGGAGATCACAGAATCATAGAATCATAGAATCATAGAATGGTAAGGTTGGAAGGGANCTGTCATTACAAGACCCTGTAAATAGTCCCTCCCCAGCCTTCCTGTAGGCCCCCTTCAGATACTGGAAGGCTACTATAAGGTCTCCTCAAAGCCTTTTCTTTCCCTGGGCTAGTGGAAGGTGTCCCTGACCATGGCAGCATGGTGGGAACTGGATGATCTTGAAGGTCCCTCCCAACCCAAGCGATTCCATGATTCTGTGATATGAATAGTTTCCTCTTGAGCAGCTGACTCCAGTCAAGGTTTGAATTTGACACCTTTGTCAAGTTGGACACTTCCTGGCTCTTCCTAACCAGGAAG
>VWYK01106531.1:0-10867 GCA_013399775.1 Semnornis frantzii | reverse complement strand
AGATTTATTCTCCAGGCCCTTCTCCAGCTTTGTTGCCCTCCTCTGCAATCACTCCAGCACCTCCACATCCCTCTTGCATTGACATGCCCAAAACTGAACACAACACTCAAGGTGTGGCCTCACCAGAGCAGAGTACAAGGGGGCAATCACCTCCCTACTCCTGCTGGCCACAGCATTTCTAATACAAGCCAGGATGCCATTGGCTTGCTTTGCCACCTGGGCACACTGCTTGCTCATGTTGAGTTGTTTGTGAATTTCAACCCCCAGGTCCCTTTCTGCTAGACAGACTTCCAGCCACACTTCCCCAAGTAACTGTTTGAACACCACATTATATGGAACTAAACAAAGATCTAACTTGGGAACTGGTTCCTATCAGTGAATGATTTTGTCATTGCTACAGTTTCCATTGATCAAATTTGCAAAGGACACAAAAACAGGGGGATGTAAGCAAGAACAGGTCATTTGTAAAGAGTGATCTGAAATGCCTGATTTAAAAAACCCACAATTGTTCAGAGATGTAAAGACATGCACTGAAGAGTAAGAAATGCAGTCTCACAATACCAAAAAATCACTTCAGAGGTGCAGGGAAGCACAAATGGATCACCATAGATTAAGTTGAAAGTAGTGTAGCTAATTACTTCCCAGCAATGGCAGGGAATGCAAGGCTTGGTGCCACCTAACAACTTTGCCTGGCAATCTGAATGTTACAGTGTGCCTGAAGCTGCAGTTTCAGGATAAGCTTTCATGATTTTGTGCACAAGGTCAACCTGAGCTGCTCGACAGTTGATTTTCTGTCTCTATATGAGAGGGAGCTATATTTTCCTGACAACTTTGTAGATCAGCCTTCAAATGAAAGTTTGATCTAGGAAGGGGACTTCTGAGCTCCTAAATCCAGCAATGGCAAGCCTAAATTCAGAACATGATAAATAGTGGGGGAAAAAAAGTTTATGAAATGGTATAGTTTTTAAAAAATATATCTTCTATTGGCAACTTCATGCTCCTTTTTATCCCTTATCTGATTTTTATTGGCACAAATGTGTTTGGGAGTGTCTGTTTCCAGATGAATTCTCAGATGCAAACATGTTCTATTCATGCATAATTACAAGTATGTTCTACTCACTAATGATTTGTAATCATGCTCTAATTTGGGATCTAAACTCCAGTATTAAAGATGGAGCATATAAACTGCAATGCAATTGAAGTGACCAATTATATGCCACGAGCAGTAAACAGTCAAACTTAACAACATAGTTGCATAGGCAATATTTTCATTCTAAATTTTCAGGCTAGCATTTTGAAACAATCAGTCTATCTTGAGGAAGCAAGAGCAGTTCATGAATGATTTGTAAACAATAAAAATGCCAAAATAATCCTATAAGCCATTTACAATTCATCCAGCCCTAGTGACACTTATGTCAACACTGCATCACTGGCCCAAACAGTTATTTTCAGGCAGCAGCAGAGGCATCTCTTCACACACACCATCTTGATAAAGGTTCCATGTAAACAGGCAAGACCTGATTCTCCTTCTGGTGCAAACTGCTGTCTTCATTTGGTTTGGCAGAGCTATTCCAGCTTCAGCAGCCCCAAATGTAGAGCTGAACAATAACAGCACTAGCCACAGTAACCAAAATATTATGGATGGTTCATTTTCTGAAGGACATGAGTATATTAGTCCTTAGTAGGTTTAATGGGATTTTAAATACAGTTATGCAGCTTACTGTACATATTTGTATTCTGGTTTCTGCAGTCTCTCACTTGTTGCTCCAAGTTTTCCTTTGTTTCCATAGTTTCCATACAGGCAGCTTCAGCTTCTTCTCCCTTGTGCTGCTTTGTCTTTCTGGGGTTCCCTATCTGGCTGAGCAAGCAGCTTTTCTCTTTATTTCACTGACAGTGGTTTATACCAGCAAGCACACATTTCCATTTTTGTTTCCAAGAGTTATCTCATGATAGTCTGCACCCAGTGTTCTGGTATGCTCTGTGTCTGACTCCAGCATCTCATACACATGTAACTTTCACATTACCCTTTTTTTCTAGTTTATCCTGTATGTGCCTGTGAACAATCATCAAATCATAGAATGGTTTGTGTTGGAAGGGACCCCTTAAGGTCCACCTAGTTCCAGCCCCCATGCTGTGGGCAAAGACACCTCCAACTAGCTCTGATTGCTCAAAGTCCCATTCAACCTGCCCCTCAACACTTGTAGGGATGGGGCATCCACAACCTCTCTTGGGCAACCCATTCCAGTGCCTCACAACCCTCACAGTGAAGAACTTCTTCCTGTATTTAATTTAAATCTAACCTGTTTCAGCTTGAAGCCATTAGTCCTTCTTCTATCACTGTACCCCCTTGTAAAAAGTCCCTCTCCAGCTTTCTTGTAGACCTCCTGTAAGTGCTGGAAGGCTGCTATAAGGTCTCTCAGTAGCCTTCTCCAGGTTGAACAACCCCAACTCTCTGAGCCTGTCTTAGTAGAAGAGGTGTTCCAGCCCTCTGATAATCTTTGTATGCCTCTTCTGGACTTGCTCCAACAGCTCATATGCTGGGGTCCCTAGAGCTGAACACTACTCCAGGTGGGGTTTCATAAGATAGCAGAGGGACACAATCACTTCCCTCAACCTGCTGGTCACAGCAGGTCAATCTATTCTTCTGCCCATCAATCTAGTCTTCATATTCTGGGACTGGTGGAGACACACAGATGAGGTATGGCTTCTGTGAAGACCAGCACCACTGTGCTTCAGAAGCACTTGGTAAAAATTGCATTGACTATACTCCATTTTGAGCCCATGAAGACTTGGCTGTCCAGGCTCTATGCAAGCCTTGCTAATTTTAGTTTGGTACCTCCTACATTTTACCTCTTAGAGATTTTCTAACATTTTGTTTCATTTCCTTGGAGAAAACATATGGCAAATAGATGTCTAAGCAGTGTTGAAGGCACCCATATCTTTTTCCAGACTTTTCAGGATATCTGGGAAAATTGCAAGGTTTCTCCTGATATGCATTGCAGTTGCAATTTATTTCAGGTGCTACCTTTTTGGTGACAGTCATCCTAAACACCATCAATGCCATTTTAAAATCAACTTACTNTACTCTTCACCTTCCCCTTTCTGCCTCCTTTTTTTTTTTTTTTTTTTTTTTTTTTTTTAATATAGGCAAACTTGAAAATGTATAGTCTAACCACCAGGTTTCAAAAATAGCAGCTGGGTATCATCCAGAGGAAGCACCAATGTTCTGAAGACCTTTCTCCTCACACACACCTTTCAACATCTGAAATGGAACAGCTGAGATTCATCTACAAACATCAGGCTACCAGTCCCTCCCCAAACTTACAGTACAATGGCATGACCATGGCTCTGTCTAAGAGGGAAATGATCTGAAGACTTGAAAATGCTAAATCTAGCTCTGCTTTAAAATTGCCAGTCCCCTCTGAGACTAGGATTTAGCTATTTTGCATAGATCATGACAGCAGTGACCTTGTGCAGCAGCCTCCCACTGACTGTGGCCCTGGCAACTAATTCAAAGCAACAACAGAATGGAAAAGACTCCAGCAGAGCTGTTGGTATCCATCATACACCTTTTTTCCCAGGTAGTATCCTTGTTTTATAATATAATCCTTCTCTTCCCTTTCCCTTGCCTCATCATTTGTTGTACTTTCCCAGCATTTAAAATTAGAATTTCATTATGCTGGAATTATTTTGGAATTTTAAAACTCTATATATATTCTAAAGAAAGTTTATTTTAGTAAGGAAAGCTAGAGGTGAATATCTGCATTCTTTATTAAGGCTGCTTTGTAATTAATTGCTCACATGGGACCTGAAAACCAAGAGATATCATATGTGTTTTCTCTCTGCTCTGTCCCCTTCCCAGGATTTGCTCATTCCAGAAATACAAAATATTGAGAACAGAATTCAAGATGCAGCCATGTGTTGAAAAGTGGGTACTGAGAGCCAAACATATGCAAGGTGGTAGATTTAACCTTATAGCTGAATCTGTCTCCCAAGAACGAAGATACCCAAGGTGTGTCAAGATTTGCTCTATCAGAATGTAGATTTATTCACAAAATGCAAATGCTCCATTTAGAAGCTATTTTAATGAACAGCTTCATGAATTTATTGTCATACTTTCTTTTTCTTTTCCCATAAAAAAAAAAGAAAAGCTGGGTTTTTGCACAAGAAAATGAGAAAGCTGCAGTGCATTGTTTTCCATACTGATATGCAGCAATCAATTAATGGTGAAGTAAATTATTTTACCATTTCCAGGACATGCAGTGGAAGCTGAAATGTAAGATGAATGAAATTGCTCTAAAAGGCATAGTCTGTGGTCAGGAAAGACTATCAGCTCTGAGGCCACAGGGCTCCCTCCCAAGTGATTTATATGTATATTGTTTCCTATTTTATATAAAAACTATCAATCAAGAAAAAAATGTAAAGCAACTACTTCAATGCCAAACCGATAATTGTATTTGATTTCTAAGGGGTGTTCCTTCTTCTCCTAGGTAACTTTACAGAATCACAGATTTCTTTAGGTTGGAAGAGATTTTTAATGATCACCTAATTCCAATCCCTCTGCCATGTCACACCTTCCACCAGATCAGGCTGCTCAAAGCTCCATCCAACCTGACCTTGTGTCTACATGAAATGTTCCTCAAATATGAAGGATCCCTTTTTGTTGTCTGTAGAGAGGAAGGTTTAAAGGAAATAACTATGCACTAGCCACCATTAGTAATTCCCAAGGGGTACTTAGCTTTCCTTCCCACATAGAACACCACCTATTGATCCTCAGAGATAAAGATGCCATTGTTGCCATCTTTACTGAGGAAGGGTTAAAGAATATAGACAATTTTACTGCGTCAGGTCACAAATTGTGACTGCTGGAAAGAAAAAAAGCTCTGCAGCCCTCCCAAAAGTTGCTTTTAAATATCTATGGAGAACCTTCTTTCTCAAACTTCAGCTGCTTCTTAGTTACAGCTGCTGCTTAGTTGTGCAACATAGGAAGTAGCTGCCTGTGGTGACAATGACAATCCTGATGAAGCTGCCTGCCTCTAGCTAAGGCCTCCCAGGCATGCTGGCCAACAGGACTGTCAAATGCTTTGGAACAGGCCATTCTTTTGCACAGAAACAGGGCAGAAGACTCTCACTTCACCCACTTCAGTCATCTCTGCAGGTTTCCTCATGCTTTGCGCCTTATGCCCTCTGATGTGGGTTGCTGAACTGTTCCCACAGTACTCTTTTGATAACACGATTTTTAATTTTCCTCAGTGTTCCTTGTCATCATTTTACTATTAATTACCAGATGTGTATGAGCAAAACATTTGGTAGCTTGTCTTTGGTAGCCACAGGGGTGGCTACAGAGCAAAGGTGTCAGACTCCCTGCAATGCAGAAGAAATCCTGTCGCCCTGTTAGTGGGCACCCACTCTGCCTGTGCCAACTGCTGTTTCATTTCTCTCTATTGCACACAGGGGCCACAGGAGAAATGGGACTGGAAAATAATGTGATTTCTGGTTTAATTTGATGAAACACATGTATCAGTTTCTAAAATGTACAGACATTTTTGTTCCCTTCTGGAATGACAGTTTTCAAAGGAAACCGATTGCCATCGCATGCATTAAAAATGGCATTTAACAGTGACTTTATCAAATGTACTGCAATATTAGCAGATACATTATGTGCATAAATGTAACACGTTTCACCTTCTCTATTTAATCCAAGAGCTTCTTATTTTCCATCCACCCACTCAGGCACACAGTTATTCATTGGGTACAAAAATGAAATGCACACCTTAAATATATTCAGATTACTGTAAAACTGCCTCCACCTTACTACAAGAATTGCCAAGGTAAAAATATCCATTTCTTTCTCAAAAGATAGCTGGAGATAATACAGAAATGTTTCTACTTCCAAGGCGCCTATACTAATACAAGGAGTCAATTCTATTTAAAAACAAATTCACACTTGAACAGTTGCTGTACTAGATACATGTATTTCTCACACACACACACACACAATTGTTTAAAAAGTTATGTAGTTCTAGCCAAGCATTTAGAAGTTATGAAAGAAAAGAGCAAGGAAGAATCTTCTGTGCCTGAAGAAACCTTCTTTTCCCCATCTTACTGTGTACATTTTATGACATAGCCCTCAACAAGAAAATCTTCTTTTTAAACTCAGGAATCCATCTTATTCAATCCAAGGAAAACCTTTTTCTCTTCAGTTTGTCCTACCTGTGCCACCTGAGCCATGAACACCTATAACATTGCTTAATATCCTCTCTGATCTAGTTTTCTAGGCAAGTGAAGCTTATGTTATGCTCTGATTCTTTCCCTCAGACCCCGTTGAGAACTCTTGAAACCAGTGGATGATTTCGACCCAGTACAAAGGAGAAGTAGAGGTTTTAAAGAATAAAATCTTACCTGGGTTTCAAGACAACCAGGAAAAAGTGAACACCCTGTCAACAACACCAAAGTAAAGGCTGAAGGTGAACCTTGCTCTTCTGCCAACATCTGGGCAGCCCAGCCTCAAGACCCCACTCCTGAGGAAACCTGCCTTCATCCGTTCTCCTGCACCAGGGCCACCTGGTACTCCCACTGCCCTCAGCCTCCTGCTTTTGTCTAGCTGATCATATTTTGACTCTCTACTTCTCCCCCACCTTGCACAGTCAGTTTGCCATTGAAACTTTCCCTCTGAGCTGAACGCTTGGGTTGTTCTATTTAGGCCTGCAATCCAGAACTTTGTGGTAAAAATTTTACACATGAGGCATATTTCAGTATTAGGTGATAAAATTTCCCTTCTTACTATGCACACAAGTGACCCTTCAGTCAATGTTTCCAACAACTGCCCAGTCTTTGCTATCTTTCAGCATAGCGAAGATGGAGCTAAGTCACAGACCACAGCAATAATGCCTATGTCAGAAAAAAATATATTGGTCAAAGAAAAATCAGCACACTACCTGAGATCTTGGACAACATACTGTCATTTTGCTAAATACTGTCAAAACAGATGTTTGCACACTGGCAGGAAATTGATTAAATCCCACTGTTCTTTTTATTGAAACTCTCCTCTCCCAAGATTGGTGTGGTAGAGTAAAAAAACTACCCCCAAATAAAATCACCAGACTAGCTCAGAAGGCTTGGAAGGAAATAAAGCTACATATTTACAGCAAGCTAAAGTCTAAAAGCATATACTACCTATTTACAGTACAAAATACATTTACATATATTTACAATGATCTACAATTTAGAAATAACACAGAAATCCTGCCCTGGACAAAGCCCAGAAAGGGCGAACAGCAACCTTCTTCACCCCCAAGAGAGAGAGAGAAAACCAGAAATGCTCCAACTGTTATCTACTCAGCCAAGGTTAGTGCAGCAAGCAGAAGTCAGTCGGCGCAGAGGACCAAGGCGGGAGCCAGAAGCAGGAGGCAGAGAGGTGAAGGGAATTGTTTATGCAGCAGACTTTATCCTAGCTAGCAAAGGAGTGGAATGATACAGACTTATGTTATTCTTGTTCTTCTCCATCCAATACAAATCCTTATTTATAATTTTGAATGAAGCTAGAGCATTAACTCTAAATCTACCACGACAGGGGAGTAAGAGGAGATGGTGGACAACCTCTGGTGTGCTCATAAATGCTGTGCAGTACATATATGCACATTAACACGTTGGGTTTGCTGAATGTGCCTTTACTGTCACTTCTCATCAACCCAAATGACTAAATGTGAAAAGCTATGAAACCTTTCAGCTTGGCACTACCTGTAATACATCACAGCAAATCTGCCTGTGTCCACAAACATCCAACCCATCTCCCAAGAATTACTATTTCCCCATTTTGTACAGATCTCACTATTTATTGTCTCACACAAAGTGATCACCATTTTTTTTCTCTCTCTCTTGCATTTCAGAGTCTTGATTTGATGATTTGGTTTCTATACATATACACTTAGTGACAAATAACACTCTGCCTCAGCAGAAAATATCTGCTGAAAGGCTACTGCAGGACTGGGCATCAATCTAGAGAAGAAATACTACAAAATTGATGGTATCTGGCTACTATGTATAGCAAGCAAAAAAAAGGAATTGTAGCTCTTAAATACAACTCTATGACTTGTAACTATGCTAAGACACTTTGCTCGACAATGTCAACACTAAAATAGGGCAGGTCAAATACTGGTAACACTGAAATCAATGTCAAAATTTCCATTTTGATAAAATGTGAACATTACCTGAGAAATTTGCATGAAGAAATTGTGAGTTTTAAACCATAACATCTGCATTCTTTATGCCTTTTGCTAATAAAGTGATACAGTAAATTTGTAAAAATACAAACAGCTTGATACAGCTTGACATTCTATTGCTTCCAATTTTTTTCTATAATGTCCAAAATCCAAAATCAATTACACTTTCCTATAATTATGTAAATCTAAGGAAAATCTAATACTTAACAAAGTTTTAGCTTTTCCTGCAAATTTCTTTTGAAATGTTACTATTTGTTGTAGCATAGAGTCTGTAACTCAGTCTTTGGAAGTTGCTTCAATAGCGGCTGGGTATACAGAATAAAACTGCTGAAGACTGCACCCTGTGAAGCAAAAAAAACCCAAACAGCAAATCTAAAGACCAACTGCCAGTTTTCTCTTCTAAAAAAAGAGTCTGATGTGGTAACGGGCTGAGAACCTAAGGTGTCCTGAATAGATCTGGGGTTTGAATGCTACCAGAAGAACAGGCTTGTGGAAGAGAGAGGAAGAACATACCTCCCCCTGGAACTGATCATATAAAGGGACCAAAAAGTGTCATTGTCATGCAATTCATGGGCAAATCCAGGGCACTGACTGGAGGGAAAAAAAAAAAAGGAATGGCAGCTTCAGACACGCAAAACATTTCTGCACACTGTGCAGAACACATCAACATTATTGTTAAGTGAAGAACTTTGGTGACTTGCATATTAAATTGGTACAGTGATCACCAATGCTGTCTGATAGTCCTTTGTTTCAGCTAAGGGTGGCAGTGAAAAGTGTACCTTTGATATCTTCTCCTCTCCTTACAGGAGTGATAGCATTGCTATGTATTATTATGTGTGATTTTAGCACTGCTTCAGGGCTCGTAGGTCTGTTGGGGTGCAGTATAAACCCAGGGAATTTCAACAATGGAAAACACAGAGATTTTGAGATAAGTCATACATAAAGGAACAGAGTTGAGGAAGGAATAACAAGGACAGAGAGAAGATACTAGTGGCAGAGTACTCTGAAGGTGGTCCCTTCCAACCCCTAACATCCTGTGATCCTGTGATCCACTGAGGTGCTGGGAGTCACCTTCAGAAGGGACGAACCCCTGAGACACACTCCCAAACCCAGAATTTTAACCCACACAGCATTATATTAAAACCACAACAGCGTGAATATTAATATTCACTCTTGTCTTGGTTTCTGAACTATTCTCATCCCACATGTCTGTGCTAGACTTCCCAGACAAACGAACTGAATCACTCCTGACTCTCCTCATTGTCCAGGTGTACTCTGTTCTCATCCAGACACTGCATCACTTCTGCCCTGCTTCTTGTTAGCCCCCATATCTAGCTACACAACATTAAGTTTGTCCTAGTCTTAACTCTAAAAGTACAGGCAGGTTTCTCAGGCTTGATGTTGAGGAGTAAAGGGAAGTAGTGAAGGAAAGATGATAAATTTTCACATGAGAAATCAAGGAGAATAACATTGGTGATCTCCTGAGGTGTTGGATTCTCTTTCCCTCAAAAATTTTGGTTTATAGCTTGGAAAAATGATGACAACTTCTACTGAGCCACAGGTCTGTTCTCTAGCAAGAGACTGGACAAACCAGTAATAAGTATAGCAGGTGGAGCAGTAAAACTCACAATAAACCTCTAAAATAATCACAGCTACAGTAAAAATTACACTTTAGAGGAACAACCAGGAGACCTAAGCAACTACTTGCAAAAGAAAGCTAAATAGTAGGTTTTGCACTTAGATCCTCATCTTGTCTTCTTTTGAGGCCTCAGGCTTACAAGAGCTATTTTGTACTCACCACCTCCGTCCTATTCACTCTGGGATTGCTGTCCAGCTCAGAAGACGAGCCTCCACGTGAAGCAGTCAGACAGACTGAAAATGAGACCCAGTTATGTTAGTCAAACAATGCTATCAATGTGCAAGGTCACCAAACACAGTCACATACCAATTAAAGGGGATTTTTCACCCAGTGTTTTACTTGTCTGCCGCTGGTACAGAAAAGAACTGTTCATAAGTGATTGAAATCCATCCTGCAGACAGTATTTGCCAGTACATTTAAACCTGCTAAAATAACTCATTCTGTACCACCCAAACATTAAGCTGAATTCTTAAGGTTCTCTGATTCCCAGAGTATTTGCACACAAAGAAGGTAATCTACAATCACTGTGCCCACAGAACATTAATCCAATCTACTACTCCCAAGGTAAGAAATGAAGCCATTTTAGTCACAATTCAAGGCTTAATTCGAATTATAACAACGCTATCTTTTAAACAGTATGAAACACCTTTAACTAAAACTTGTCTTTCCCACACTTACAAGGGTTTTTTTGTATTACAGATGAGGGTTTATTTTTGTATTACAGATGAGCCACTGTGAGAAGCAGTGGCTCATCTAAATGCTAAACAAAGATGCAAACCTTCAGTATGATGCACAGAGGATCAGTAGTCATGCAGCAATGGGACTTAGACAGCTAATTCTCCACATAGCTACCTGAACATGTACCTCAAAGTGCTCATCGGGAAAGATCAAACTCGCAACTACATTTTAAACTAAAACAGGCTTAGAAGCTTCCTTTCTCTGAGATAAAGTAGATTTATCTCTACAAGACTGAACTTTAGGGCTTCATAGTGTTACTGTCATACTA
>VWYK01106518.1:0-24268 GCA_013399775.1 Semnornis frantzii | reverse complement strand
AGTTTATATTGGGGAAAAAAAGAAGCGGAGCATTAATTTTTGGGCTGTTAAAGCTTTAGGCAAAGAGGAGACCTGCATTGCTGCTTTAGAGAATTGATTACTTTTCTATTTTGCTGCTCAGAAATTACATAGGCAATGATTTGGGCTAGTTGTGTGGAAAATCAAATAGGAGTATTTCTCTGGAACAGCAGTACAAACTTACAAATGCACATATCCTCCCTTAACATTTTGGCTACAATTGGAAAGTCTGAGCTGTCTAGCTTACCTGCTTTTGTAGCTCATCCAGTAGTTGAAGTGACTCAAGACGACACACAGAAATACTTCAGGAACCAAATGTGTTAGAGTAAGACGAGGAAGCTTTATTAGCTTGGTCATCTTTCACTCACACCTGCTTCCTCTTATGAGAGTCAAGTTGTTGCACCTGTCCATTTGCCTGCTGGGAATTCCTGCTTGTCTGGATTGGGAGGAACATCTAGAACTAGGTGTTGACCTGCTCCCCTCCCCCCTCAATTCCAAAGCCAGTTAATAATTATAAGTATTCTTACACCACTTCCTACATTAATTGCAACTACTACAACTGGAAGAGGAATTATGTGTATGAACCTGCTGTGGTTATGCAGCAGCTATTTCTGTAGTCATCACAGCAGCAGGACCAAAGTCAAAGCAGTCCTCCTAGAATCTGTTCAGAATCAGCATACCAGCTCCAGAATTGTTGGTGTAAATACCTTCTAGCATGACATCAGACCAGGGAGAGAGACTTTTTTTTTCACTTTATGATACAGGACCAATTCTTACACTGCCTTAAGAACAAACCAGCAGACTAGACAAGATGCAGAAGCTTATCCATAAGACAGAGCTATTAAGCATCCAAGTATTTCTGTTGCAGTTTCATCACTTGCTGCTAGGAAACAGCACAACTCATCTCTTCACACTACTGGTGATAAATAATCTACCATGAAAATGAGAGAAATTCCTTGGTCCTTCCACAGTCAGCTAATTGGAACAAACACTCACAGGGTGGAATAAATGATCAAACATCTCTTTGTCAAGCAGCCAGGAAAACAAACAAAGTGAGGAATTCCTCCCCTATGACTACAAAACACCAACCTTTCTCACACAAGGCTGTGCTGAAATGGATTTTTGTCTGCTGTGGTTTCTGTTGTTTCCACTAGAGAAGTCTGTTGCTCTGCATCAGAGTAAGATGGCCTGGCCTCTTTATATTTTGATTTAACAGCAAGAAAGACATTTTGACTTCATAATCACAGGATCCTAGTTTCTCTTTTTGCTAGAATGTTTTCTTAACTTTATTCACAGTCTATCCCAATTTCAGTTTCACTGGGAGTTAGCTGAGAATTGAAATGATTTAATTGCACAATGTAACAACTGACTGTCCTCAAATGTTCTCCATGTGCTTAAGTGATTTGAGTAAGATCATGCTCCAGTAGTTTAAAACAGCTGAAAATAACCTTTGAAAACAATCAGACTCAAATTGTTACATGTAGAAACTAATAAATGGAAGCAGGTCCCTGGCTTGTTGAATTACTTCCTTAGCTCTTCCGTTTCTAGCTTCTCTTTTTCATTCTTGCCTGGTTTTTTTTTAGACCTGCCCCTGCAGTTTGCAGAAGCAGCTGTATCTATACTAATTTACTGAAAATTTGTTTTGCAGGGAGCTAGCTCAGGTGGTTTTATGTCCATGACATAGCTAATTTGTAACTGGATGAGCTGCCATGAATGACTGAGGAGATGGCTCTATATTAGGCAATGCTGTTGGTTCATTCCTGTGGGAAATAAGTTCATCTTTCTGGCATATGTCATTTGTAGGGGGACATAGAAACAGGCTATAAATTAGATTACTTTTCTGCAGAAAAACACTTCCTCTTCTGAGATTATTTAACCTCAGGGCAGAAAAAGCAGGGAATGTTGACAGTTACCTGAGAATTGAGAGAAGATGAGGAAGAAAAATATAACCAAATTATTTGTTGTGAAGAATCAAGGAGCTGTGGAGTTTTTTTAAGAATGGTCCATGTTAGCGTATGAAATCAGATTCAGAAAAGCCAGACATCTAAAATCAGTGATACAGCTGCTAGGGATTGCTCAAGAAGAGCTGTTGTCCAAAATAATGTTTTCTGTAGAAGTCATTCTCTTCTGTGGTGTCAGAACTGCTACAATTGTGGTGGAAAACTGAACTTACTGTAACACAGAGGGTGATGAAGTCAGTTTGGAGGACAAAAAAATGGACCTGTATTTTAGAATTTATTTTTTAAACGGATGGTAACGTAAGTATGATGTTAGTCTTGGTGGAATCATGTTACCATCCTGTTTGGATTTTCTGACCTTTGATGCTTCTACCAAGGCTGCAGTAGCAAAATGTAATTCGATAAGGCCTGTAGAGAACCAGCTGTTCATATCTCAGGACATGGACAAACACACTCATGTTCATCCTGGAACATGCTTAAAGCAATTCAGTTACTTATATTCACCAAACATCTGAAGTCTGACAAGTTTTATGCCTTCAATTGGGCAAAAAGAGGGAAGAGAGAATTGGTATGGGTTAGAGACAGAATTACAAAAGCAGATTTCAGGCTTTCAGCTCTGTTTCCCCTACAAATTCAAATCACTATGGATTTGGTAAAGCCTTGTTTGAGAAATAGTAATCAACAAACAGGCAAAGACCTTCTTCAGGTTCCTGTGTGTCTTGTATTGTTTCACAGAGTCAGTGCTCGATACCTGATGGCTGTTTACATCAAATTCAGTAAAGCAGCCAAGAATAACGTGTTGCAGACAGTCTTTCCAGTCAATGATTGTAGCCTTTCCCCATTACACAGCTGGTCTTGGAGGAGGGACATAAAATTCCTGTCTTTTAGTAATGACAAAAAGGCTTGCTTTCATGGAGCTTGCAGTGCTGGTTGTGCAATGCTGTGTCTCACTGAGCGTATGCAAATACTTGCATCAGTTGCTTGTTTTCAGCAACACCTTTAGTCTGCCTTAGTGGATTTAGTCCACATTAGTGGATTACAAATACTGGTATAGATTTAGCTGTTGTATAGCAACAATGTGACTGATACCATGTAACTATGCCTGTGCTACTTCCATTAATGGGTATAAGCTACAAACAAACAAACAAAAAAGAACTTTCGCAGTTTATTCACTTGAGAGGCAAAACCTCTTGGCTGTGGCCCAGCAGAAAATGTCAAACTAGCTGTGAGCTGTAACATAATTCAGATATCTTGTATTCTGCTGGGTAAATTGGTCCTAAATACTTACAGCTTCTCATAACTTCTTATGGCCTCCTGGTCTTCTTGCATAATGGCTGCCTATAAAGGAGGCTTTTAAAGGATTTTATTGTGTGTACACCATCTTTGCCGCATTACCTAACTTCAGTTCTTAACCTGTACGATACAGATTAAGTCCTGCACCTGGGTAGGCACAATCCCAAGCACAAATACAGGCTGGGTGGTGAATGGCTGGAGAGCCGCCCTGAGGAAAAGGACCTTGGGTTCTGGGTTGACGAAAAGCTCAACATGAGCCTGCAGTGTGCACGTGCAGCCCAGACAGCAACTGAGTCCTGAGCTGCATCAAGAGCAGTGTGGGCAGCAGGGCAAAGGAGGAGATTCTGCCCCTTTACTCTGCTCTCGTCAGACCCCATCTGGAGTACTGTGTGCAGTTCTGGAGCCCCAACACAGGAAGGACATCGAAGTGTTGGAGCAGGTCCAGAGAAGGGCCACGAAGATGATCAGAGGGCTGGAGCAGCTCTGCTATGAGGACAGGCTGAGAGAGTTGGGGCTTTTCAGCCTGGAGAAGAGAAGGCTNGGTTGGAACTGGATGATCTTTGAGGTCACTTCCAACCCTACCATTCTACGATTCTATGATTATTGTAAACTGTTATTAAAGAAGTCAAAGCATAAAGCCTGGAAAGGAGTGGGAGATCTGAGCTTAAAAGCCTGAGAATTTGAGTCATTACAGGTTTCTTAGGTGTACTGATTACTTTTAAGGGAAGTATAACTATTTGTTAGTTAACTCTCATTGAGGTAATGCTCATTTTATTTTCAGGCTCACCAGCAAAGCAGAAAAGCAGACCGTTTGCTGGCAGCTGGGAAATATGAAGAAGCAATTTCTTGTCACAGAAAAGCTGCTGGTGAGTAGGTATTTCTCACATTCCAGGACTTAAAAGTCAATTTCTACATTTCCATGCATCATGCAAGTAGAATATCTAGTTACTTGCAACATTTTTGTTCTTAAAAATGTGAAGATTTTTTTCAGTCCAGATCAAGCACCCTTTTGGAAAGTTATTTTCTAACATAAGTAGCTCATATCAGACATTTCCAAAGTCATTTTGTTTGGGGATGGTCATCACTGTGAAGTCAGATTTTTATTGAAGATGAAGCCAACACCTCATGTCATGCACAAACTGCAATTAGGCACTTGCTGCAAGCCAATTTCAGTATTTTCTTCGCTGCTTTCATAGCTGAAGTCACCTGCATTCACTGTTGATAAAGTAAATACTTAGACAAATATCTGCTTACAAAAGTTTACTTCCCTTTCTTAGTGCCTGAATCAAGACAGCTAAGAACAGGTGATGAGCTCAGCTTACCCAGAACTCCAGCAAACCAGCAGATTGCATTGCAGACCTTGGTGCTGCGATTGACAGCCTCTCCTGAGTGAGACTTTGTGCATTTACCTGTCCAGTTCACTAGTCATACTTAATTATTTGTGTTGCAGTCTGTCAGCTCTCTGGCAGTGTGGCAGCTGTGTGGCGGAAGAAGAGGTCTTAATTGGTTCAACAAGTAGGACCTTTCAATGACAGGATTTGTGTGGAGACAAAATAAGTGGCTTCTCTGAACATCCTAACCTAAATACCAGACATTCTCACTTTACATTCATAAATACTAGAAAACCCCATAAAGTGAGAAATAGATAATTTCTTTGGTGTTTATGAGTGCTCAGAGCATCTACATTCCAATGTGCAGACTCTTCATTTTGGGTTCCTTCATACACCAAGACAAACCTCAGAAGTGCATTGGATGTTTCTTGCTCTTCTTTGATTTTTTTTTTTCCAGTATCTTGGATCTTTCTGAATTTGGTTATGAATTTCTTACAGTTTGTCTTTTTCAGCACTAGCAAGATATGCTCAAAGTCTAAAGTGCTGCTGTGACTCTAAGCCAGCATATTTTCTAGTTTGGAGGGGAAGTTCATGAAAGAGTGGGGAACTACAGACTACACCTCTCCATCAAGACATAATTAAAAGGCATTACTTTGTAATACTGGTATGCCATGGGCAAGAGAATTTTACTTACCAGATTTTGTCTTGTAGTGCTTGTATGTTAAATCTGGTTCTTAGCTGTGTTTTGTCTCTTTATGGGAAAGTTGTGCTTCTTGGACTTTCTGGAAATGGCTGCTGTGCTGTCCTTCTGAAAACCAAACAGCAACAACCTGAGCTAGCAGGGGAGGGTGTACCATATATTATGGTAGTTTTCTCAGACTTTTGAAAAACAGCAGATGTTTCCAGACACTGTAGCTTGCTAAATACTTTGCTTCTCTATTGCTGCTTTCCTGTGAAGATTCAGAACATGAAATGTATTTTCTTAGGTTTTATGGAAATGTTCAGGCTCTGTAACTTGTCCTAACTGTTTATCGATTTTCTCTTCTGCAGCTTACCTTACAGATGCTATGAAGCTGACCCAGTCAGAGCAGGTGAGGACAAGGAGCAGCAGATGCCATAATCAGCTATAGCCTATGGGTCATATTATGCCCTGACTGATCATACCTCTGCTTAATTTTCTGACCCTATGGCAACTGCATCCTGAGTTTTAGAAGTGCAGTGATGCTAGTCTTCCTTCAAAGTTTTTCCAAGTTTAAGTGGAGCAGGAACAAGAAAATTACTAACCCATCCAAGGGTTCTCCAACAGGGGTTTCTGGTCTTCAAGGCATCTTCAAACAGATGGTAAAACTAGTTTAATATTTAACTTTTACTGTGAGGCACTTAGGCTGCTTTGCTGAGTTGTTTCACATCTACATTCTGTAATCTACATCTCAGCTACATTCTGTAATTTTGGTTTTATTCATCGTGACTGGAGGGTCTCTAGAATAATAGCCCTATAGCTTTCCTTACTCACTGCACAAATCTGTCCATGAATGTAGTAATGTAGTTTGCTGAACACTTTCAAAGCAGCAGGCTTTGAGTTTAGCCAGTATTATCAAAGGACATAACCTGTGGAGATGGACATATGTCTTCCCTGCAAAGAGTCCTTCTTGTAGAAAAATGGTAGCCTCTTACCCAGGTGGTTCCTCTGAGTTATTAACCACCATGCTACCCCCTTCATTAAATATGGCTGAATCATTTAGGACTGTGTCTGGCCTTGGAACAGTTTTCTGCTTAGTGTTGGGTGTTACTAACATCATATAATCACAGAGGCATACAAATTGTTTTATTTAGCTAAAGTTTGGCTATGTATGCCAAGTCAATCTCTTCCTTTGGTGTTGGTCATAAGTCAGTTAAACTCCTGGATCCTCCACAGAGCTATTGTAGCCTAGTCAGTGTTAAAAACACGCAAACAAATGAAGAGATGAAATATTAACTCATTCCTTCATAATACCAGTAGTTATGCTAAGTTTAGGTGGCATATCTCAATCTGTTGCATTGTAGAAGCAGAGAGCACTTCTTTGATTTAGTATCTGAGTAAAAAAAGCTCCACCTCCACCCCACCTCGGGCATGCTGTGATGATGTTTATGTAAATAGTGACATGCATGCAACTTTCTGTGCACGAATACTCAGGTGGGATTATAGATCACTAACTAAACTGTTTAATGTTGTTCTTACTCAGGCTCAGCTGTCACTGGAATTACAAAGGGATAGTCACATGAAACAGTTACTGCTCATCCAGGAGAGGTGGAAAAGGGCAAAGAGGGAGGAAAAGCTGAAAGCCCAGCAGAATGCTGACAAGGAAATAGCTGCACATCTCCAGACTTCTTATAAGCCATCTGCTGAAGATTCTGATGATCAAAATATGTTGGTTCCTGTCACTCAGAAATACAGCCCTTCCATGGAGAAACACCCACAGGATATTCAGGGTGTCTTTGACAGGGACCCAGATACGTTATTATTTCTGCTTCAGAAAAAAAAGGAGCCAGTGGAAGCATGTCTTGGGAGCAAAGCTCCAAAAGATGACAAAACAGTAATAGAAGAGCAGGCAACCAAAATTGCAGATTTGAAACGGCACATAGAATTTCTTGTAGCTGAAAATGAGAGATTAAGGAGGGAGAATAGGCAATTAAAAGCAGAAAGTGCTAGACTCCAAAAATCTCCAGTAGACAAGGAGTTGGATGTAGACGCTGACTTTGTTGAGAAGTCAGAGTTGTGGGGTCTGCAGCAACATTCAGAGCCTATGTCATCAGCTGCAACTTGGCAGAAGTTTGCAACAACTGCTGGGAAGGCGAAGGACATTCCAATACCCAACCTTCCCCCCCTGGACATCCCGTCCCCTGAACTCCCTCTGCTGGAACTCTCTGAAGATATGCTGAAAGGACTGATGAATAGCTAAAAAACAGGAAAAGTGCTCCATGTAGTTACCCAAAATTAAGAAAAGGGAAAGGCACCAGGACACTGGTGATCTGAGGGCAGAAACATCTAACACAATCCTGCTGTTGGAGAAAAGGCATTAAAGCAACTTGATTACTGTGAAATACACATCATATCTGATCTACTTCATGAAAAGGTACCATAACCGGTATAAGTTGGCAAGATCTTCAGTCTTTCTCCCAATGTTTCAAACCAAATGACTGCCTGGAGAATGTTTCAAGTTATGCAATCCTTCAGGGTTTTAAAGTATGCTATATATAATAGTTGTCCATAATGCCATAAATGATGGTGCAGAACCTAACTGTTATGGTTGCCAGTTGGCTGCCACTTCTTATTGAAAAATGCTTTCTAGCATGAATTTAAACTGTGCATTTCATTATGCATAACTTTGTTAATTCAGATACAGTGCAATTTATACACCTCCTAGATGGATTTATGTGCCACGCTCTATGCTCCTGACCACGTTAACCTCAATTCAGGAGAGATTTTAATTTCCATCCTATGAAGGAACCAACTTATTAGTTCTGTTGACGAGGGGGTTTTTTTGGGTTATCTGTTTACATAACTAATCAGGGTGCATCGAATCTAGCTTTGGTTTCTGTATAAAGTGACATTGTTTAAAAAAGAAAAATCTATACTTAAAGAAAATTACCCTTTTTGGTTTCAGTGATGCATGAATGGAAGTAATTCTAGCTGGCAGTATTTGATTGAAAAAGAAATTGTTTACAGCTTAACCTGATTCAAAAAGGACATGAAAATAAAAAACGAGGTGTTTTGACACTAAACAAGTGTTAAATCTCTACAAATGTTGCAGAGTACCAAACAGAAATCAGGATTTACACTAACAGTGTTTGCACAGACATACAGCTGAACTTCTGTGTTCCTCACGCAGCAGTTACAGGAAAGCTGAGGTAAATTCAAAGGTTTCTGAGGAGAGCACTGCAGGCCACTTCACTCTAAGTCCCTTTCAGCACGTGTCATCCTGTGCCCTGCCCTAGAGCATTCTCCGGCCTTACCCCTGTACTGGAGTGCTGAGTCCAGGCTTTCCAAGGCAGAGGGTGTGGGATGTGTGCTGCAGTGTGTAGAGAAGGCATTAGTTGATTAATGAAAAGTATTAACTGTTGCCAGCCACCCCACCTTAAGTTATTTTTCTGCTGTAACAAGGTAAGCTTGCTATCTAATGGTATGTTTTTCTTCCAGAATAGGACTGGAAGTGCAGCAAGAACACCTAACTGCTGTGCACATTCTCCCCTCTGTATGCCTTGTATCTCCTGTGCTTGCTTGAAGGAGAGTAGGGTCTGGAAGCTATGGAAACACATGTTTCTTGTGCTGAACTGTAGCAGGAAACTAATTTTTCAGGGGGGAAAAAAAGAAGTTATTTTTCAGTTAGAGCAGTTCAGCTTGTGGCCCCACAGGACGGCTGTGATGAGGTAACCTGTTCCAGATCAGCCTCAGCTTTCTGTTCCCACAGAAGGACAAGTTCCCTTCTCCACTGCCACCTGCTTGGCTGGCTGTTAATAGGCAATCTGGCAGTGGAGCACAGTGTTTCTGTCCATGTAAGTAACACAAAGAAAATCATAGATGCTCACAAGAAGGAAATAAAATTATTTAAGCACCTATCTCATGTCACTGCCAGGGATGATAGCCCAGAGCTGTTAGCTACAGACATCTGAGGTGTCTGCAGACAGAGAATAAGGAAGCACTTTTTATCCTGGCTACCTCTGCTGAAGAGTTAGGATTCTTCAGAGAGCAAATGGGGAAAACACAAGCTCTGCCTTCTGTTTATAAGGCTGAACTATCCTTTCACATATAGCTGCATAAACAAAACACTAGAGCAGAAGAAAGCTGCTTCTCTGCAGGAAGAAGGCCAAGTAGGGGCAAAACTCCATGCTGCTGCTTTTGAAAGTGTTGTTAAGACTTCTCTCTCTCCATGAATGCAAATGTTTGTTCTTGCAACCTGCCTACTCAACACATGAAGGCTGCTGAAATCAAGCTCCAGGCAGCACGGCTTAGCATGAGGGTTTTCTACCCCCATGAGTGATGCAGCAAGGAGAATGGGTGCAACATTCCCTTTAGTAGGAGAGAAGCACAGAGCTGCTGGCCTTACACAAGCTCCAGGAAGGTGATATGGCAAGCTGAGTATTTCTGTGTAACACAGAGACTGAGATGGAGCTGGAGCAGGTGATACCAGTACAGAGGCAGCCCACAGCCTGGTGAGTAACACAGGTGCTCCTGCTGAAAGGAAAGCCTCAGCACTGCCAGCCTTTTCCCCCAAGCCCTCCCTCCCAGGCAGCACTGTGGTCAGGCAGCCATAAGGCCTGCAGAAAGACAGGCATAGGGGAGGGAGTATGAACATTCCAGGAACAGCACAGGGTCTTTATAAACCATCCTGCAACAGAAAACTCATTGAATAATGACTTTTCCTTGTAAAATTCTTTGCGTCCCAGGAAAACAGGTAAGTGTATGAAATAAGGTGAATTGTTTTAATTTTTCCAAGTCAGGAATTCTCCAGTTTGAATTCAGAGCTAAGCAAATACCCCATTCATTTAAAGCATTGTACAGAAAATGCTTGTCACTAGAGAACAAGTTTTCTAGACAGATAATAATAAGGCTAAGGACAGTCTCATCCAGCAGCTGTCAGCAAGTGGTTTTATGCCCCAGTAATGTAAAGCTACTTTAAGCAATTTTTGCCTTTCAGCATAGGTTCTGGTATCGTCAGTTGGCAAAAAACCCGTCCCTTTTCCTCGCTCCCTTCCTGCCACCTATATTTCCCTTTCCCCCTCCCAACGGAGCCGCCCGCGCCTGGCCTTGGCCCGCTGGCGGCTGAAGCTGGGGACTGCTGCTCGGGAGCGCTTGGCTGCCGTCGGCCGCCACCTGCTGGAACACGGCGCCCTCTTCGGCTGCTGTTGCAGGCGGCGCTCAGCCTGCCGCCAACATCGTCTTGCCCGCGGAGCGTAAGCCGGCTCGTTCCCTGAGCCTTTCAGGAACAAGGAGAAGGCGCTGCCTGCGAACGCTGTGCAGCGAGTAACCAGTTCTGCGTGAACTGCAGCAGCAACAGAGCGTGGGCTATCGGCGGTCACACCGTGTAACCAAAGCCTGGCACAGGATGTGGAAAGGTTCCCATGGGCGCTGAGTTGTATCGTGTTATACTGGACAGAACGAAAGCTAAAACCTTTTGTGGCCTGCTCTTTCAAAGTGTCTCACCAAGAACCGATTTTAAACGTGTCCAGACACTGACTTCTATTCGTAGCCTTCACTTTAACCCAGAAACCACTCGTCTTGGAATACAGGAATACTGTAACTGTAGAATGTAGTCAACATATGCTTTGCAAAATAAATGGTAATTGCCCAAACTCTGGCTCTATCTCCGCAGGGGGAGAAACTGAAGAAAGGCAACTGGGCAATGACTTGGAGTCTCCAGAGAATAAAATCTGTACCTTGCACCACCAGTTGCTACTTACGATGACAGCTAAACCCAAAGTATAGAAGTGTTGGGGTTTACATTTTGGTTTTATATAAAGTGAAAAGAGGATCTTGTAACCACCACTTCTGAGAGCATTTTCAGGAATCCTGACTTTGAACTCCTTCCTACTCTCCGGTCAGCAGCAGCTCCTTAGCCATCTGCAATTTCAGAGAATCACAGAATGTCAGGGGCTGGAAGGGACCTCGAAAGATCATCTTGTCCAACCCCCCTGCCAGAGCAGGATCACCTAATATCAGATCACACAGGAACACATCCAGGCAGGTTTTGAATATCTCAGAGAGGGAGACTTCACAACCCCCATGGGCAGCCCGTTCAGTGCTCTGTCACCCTCAAAGTGAAAAAAATCCTCCTCATGTTTACATGAAACTTCCTATGCCTCAGCTTCCCCCCATTGCCCCTTATCCTGCCATCAGACATCACAGACAAGAGCCTGGCTCCATCCTCCTGGCACTCTTTTCCAAACTAAAGAGGCCCAGCTTCCCTCGGTCTCTCCTGTTCCATTCCATTGAGCTGGTTCATCAGTGGGGGAAACAACTCATCTTGTCTCTCTTTCCTCACAGAAGGCTGGACCAAGTGATCTTGGTCTAGAGGTTCTAGGAAAGAAAGTTCACTGGCAAAATAGATTGGAGAAGAGCAAGTACAGCCACAAGAGCTGATTAAATCCCTTACTGAACTGGACTGAAGCCACAGCAGAAAAAAATCAGTCAAAGGAATCAGAATGGTGTGGCTGTCACAAATGAGGCATAGGCTAGACAGCACTTGCCAGTCCTTTCTGCCTGAACGTGTAGCCTCTTCATTGCTCCCTAAAGACTCAGAGCTATGGTGTTTTTCTCCACCTCCTTTCTCTCTCATGTTTATTTTACCAGAAGTAACCTAAACTTACCCAGGCTTTTTGTCTTGCAATCATTTTAAGTGTTCCCTCAGGTCCATTTGCTGCAGGAGTTAAGCAGCAGTTATTATTGAGATCAAACAATATGAAATCTTTAGAGCTGTGAAAACACAGGATTTCCTGCCTCAGAGCTACTAAACCCTACTCTTTCATTCCACTGAGGAAGCAGAGAGCTACGATAAAACCACATGTCCAGGGACTGGAAAAAGAAGCAGGCATCTGTGTCAAGACTACATTGTACTGGTATGGTTGGAAGGTATCAGAAATGTTCCACTTTGAAAGACAACAAGAAAAGTTCTTCACTCTGCCACTTAGCTTTAGAAAGGCAGATGTTTAAAATGAGGGTGTTTGCATGCAACACATCAGGTAGAACATCTTCAGTTTGCTGTGAGGCAGTTTTCCTACTACCTATATATCTATATACCTATAGATCATAGCTTCCTTTTCAAAGCCTACAAGCACGAATGAAAGTAGTACAGAGATTAGCTTCTGTGTGCTACTAATGCTGCACATCATTTGCACTTTGGTCACAGGCCGCCCTGCTGAGATGGAAAGAAAGGGACGTGGCAGTGGACACTGCATCAGAGGAGGCCCCATGCCACCGAGAGCTCCCCTGCCCTCCTGGGGCACATGTATCACAGGAAACAAAAGCAGGGGAGGAAAAGTGGCACTCCGGCTAACAAAAAGCAAGTCAAAAGGTGGAAAGCAGGAGCACAGCAAAGAGCTGACATTGTTTGAGGCAGAGCCAGCGGTTAGGAGGAGAAAGCACAGCAAAGCCTTAGTCTCAATGGGGAGAGGCAGCTCTTCCAGTGCGGATGTGGGGGAGAGCACAAACATCCTGCTCAGGAAAGCAGCAGAACAGGGCAACGGTGGCTGTGGAAGGAAGAAGGAAGGGAAATTCCCAGTTACAGGCACAGGGTGGAGAAGGCTGTCAGCTGTGAGAGCAAGAGAGGGCTTGACAGAATGTCACGGGAGAGGGTACGAACAAAATTACCACCTACTGACAAGGTCAGAGAGCATGAGAACCCAGTGCTGATCAGACACGGGTTCGGTTTACACACACGGAGCTGAGCATTTTCTGTGAAGATGGAAGAGCAGAATAAATAGATCTTAAAATCAGATTGTTCTAACCCCTTATGTCTGACTTGCCTAATTTGGCCCAGTTTCACTGCTGGCAACACCAGCAATCCAGGGACTTGTGTTTCAGCTAAAACACGTTCACAGCCAGCCACCCCCGCTGAAACATTCCAGTTCATAGCCGCTGAAACATTCCAGTTCATAGCTGTTTTGCTTTATTCTTTGCTAATTGCTTGCTCTTCGTCAGTTACCTCTGCAGTTACAAGGGGAAGAAAATTGCTGTAGTTATCTTCTGTACAGCAGCACAGTAGAAGATTATGAGTTAGAAAATAGTCAGTAGAAGAAGGGGTATGTGGAGACCACAAGCCCTGCAGTTTTGATGACTCTGAGATGTGAGTTTCCCAAGGACAGAAAAAAATTTAATGCAGAGCACAGCAGATCAAGACAGAGCCTGGTCTCAAAAGGTAGGTGGCAGAAATTGTCACAGTACCTCATATTCCTGTTACAGGACTTGACTGTTCCTGCACTCAAACAAAATCAGTTGATCTCATAGATCACTTTGGCTATATTAAAACAGTTGAGATCATAGACCAGAAACCTCCTGAAGAGTCGTTAGGAAAGGAAGATGGGGAAAATGTGCCCAGTAATACCTTGCAGAACACTGAAATGGTTGAGTGCGACAAACTAACCTGAAAGCAAAACACCTCCCCACAAATCCCTTTGGTCTCAAGCATCAGGTATGAAAATCTCAACATTCCACTGGCAGCAAGCACAAGGCAAGCGTGACTTCCTGCATGGGAGTTGGGTGCTCTGCCTCATTCTGACAGAGCCAGGAACCCGAAGATACTGAATAGGCTGTATTTGGTACATTAAGTATCTGAAAAACTTGGGGGGGGTGGGGTGGGGTGGCCTTTTTTAGCAGTATTTAGAGTAGCTGTTCCTCTTGATGCCTTCTTGCAGTCTGCTAATGCCTGCAGCAGGTGAGTCTTTTGGAGTTGAGGTAATTAACACCTTACAGCACTCCCCATTGTGCTCAGCTTGTGCCAGGCTTTCATTCTTCACTGGCTTCTGGCTTCCCCTCCTATCAGTTATTAGGAGACACCATCATTGTTGCAGGCAGTTTGAGTTTACCTCATCCGCAAGCGCAGCAATTGCCAAAGTGATTTGCCAAATACCACAGGTTACGTTTTCATGCATTGCAAATCCATCCAATATACCCACTGACCACAGAATCTTAAAGCCAAACATCTGGTGTAACTACTCAATCAACTTACTATGGACTCCACTGAACAAACCAAGTGGCCAGTTAAAATTATAGTGAAATCCTGTTTCTGCAGTTTGAACTCCTTTGTTATCTCTGCTACAAAAGCAGTGAAGATCTACTTACCCTGGTGACTGCAGCATGCCAGGCCACACTACAGTGTCAGCCCATCAGCTTTGCCTCTCCAACGTAAGGGGTTTTGTCTTGAAATACCATCAATCTATCAGGCTTTTCCTTGAGAGAATTCTTGCTGCTTCACAAGCTGTTTCACCTGCAGGTTTTTGCAGATTAGCAACTTTTGTCAGATGTTTGAGGATTCATCAGTAAAGACAGCAGGAAAAAGGTCACAAAGGAAGAACTTGGAAGTAGAAGTTGCCCTCGCTGTTCAGTGACTCCAGTTACCACCTTAAGAGGCAAGAACTGCAACCCCACAGGCAGAACCCTCCCTGCATCTGTCACCACCAAAGTGACAGGGCAGGTGGAGGGTGTGGTACCACAGTTCAGAGCCGGAAGCACTGGGTGCTACTTGCCGTGCAGTCCCTGGCAGAAAAGCACCTGAATGCCTTTGAGAAGGGGGACTCAGGATGCTTAAGGCTCTGGGCAGGTCAGACATGGCCATGTGACACTTTTAAATTGCAACCCAGGAAAACCTACCCATTCCCTTCAACCGCAAGAAGCGAGCTGTGCTGACCAGAAACAACTGCTCAACAAAGACAAAAACAAATAAGGAAGGGGAGATATGCCAGAAGGTGCAAAAGCTATTAAAAATGACTTCAAGGCACTGTGGGGCAACTGGCTGCAAGATTGGGAGCACAGGGAATTTTTTTTTAATTTCCCTTCAGTGGCAGGGAAGATTGCACTGCTGAACACTAAAGGACCAGGGCAACACCTGTTCAACACATGAACATGAGGCTCAGGGGCTAGTGCCACAAGCAGAATTTTGGTTTCTCTGATCACGGGAACATTTCTGTGTCCCTGGGACTGCTAGGGAGAGTGAGTTCAGCTGTCATTGATAAGGCTTTAAACTAGGTTTGAAGTGGGGAGGGGATAAAAGCAAGCTCACCAGACATGAGCCTAGGGGTGACATGCCCATGGGTAGGGGTGAAATTTCACAAACGTTAAAAAAATACCTCACCAAAACTTCATCGGGGGAAAAGAATACTTAAGACTCAATTAAAATCCATTCATTTACATACCCTGAAAAGAAAGTACATGTGACTACAGTCTACTTTGCAGTAATGGAAACCTACCTTGGCAGGCTTTGTACCTTCAGCCAGCGCTCCACTCCTCTGATACGCACAGCCGAAGGAAGACAGTGCACAGGTGTACCAAGGGTGCCAAGTTGAAAATCAACTGCCAAGTCCCGCAGCCTTTACTCCAAAGTGTTTCTTTGCAACTTCAAAGCTCAAGTTTTCAAACTGACTAAAGCAACAACTTTATTTTTGGAACCAGAAATTGCTTCTGTGTTTTACCGCTTTTCTGTTAGTTTTTGGTGACCCAAGGCCTGGTCAGGACTTTGTCAGATCAAGAGCAGTAACCCAGCTAGTTATTATCCCTTTTGGACATATCGCAAGCTAGCTAACAGCTGCACCCAACTTAAATTTCAATCCAACTATTCAAATGAACTCCCAGAGCTGGAATTCTGCACAGTTATCACTAAAAAAAAGGAAATTTGTCTTTATTTTTTTCCAATATCCATTATTTGGTGGTATTACTTGAACTGCAAAAAGCCAAGATGCTAAAAAAACATTGTTCTGGAGAAACTCCTCACCCCTTCACCCAAAGTATGCTGGATTTTGAGACAGAACATAAACCATGTCTGAACAGTTTCAGTCTCAAGGAGGCTCTCCCTGTCTCAGCCACTTGCTGTGCTCCAGTGCTTCCCCTCACAGTTTTGTTTCAGGCCCGAGGAGGGCAGAGCAGTGCCCAGGAACCAGATACAGCATCTCTAGCCTCGTATCCCTTCGAAGCACGGACTTGGGCTGTCACATGCAAGCCACAGGATATGAGAAACCATGAGGACAACATTTGATAAAGTCATTTTAATGGAAAATGTAAAACCCCTTTCAACTTCAATGTACAAAGCATGTGTAACACTTGCACTTTTAACAAATTAAAGCAAGCCAATGTTTTAAAAAAATACATCATTGAATGTATATATGTATATATTTACATAGCATATTAAGTTTAATATTTAGCTTTAAAAGTTCACATAAATTTTACCAAAATGAGACAATTTTTAAATAAATTACACCTTTTGAAAACGTTTAATTGTACACTGAATAGCTTCAATAAAATACTGAAGTGTCTGTATTTAATATCTACTTTATATACTTTATATTTTACAAA
The DNA here is from genome assembly GCA_013399775.1 of Semnornis frantzii. NCBI lineage: Eukaryota > Metazoa > Chordata > Aves > Piciformes > Ramphastidae > Semnornis > Semnornis frantzii. The sequence continues at coordinate 7,631 of VWYK01106518.1, read as the reverse complement.
GTTTACAATTATTTGGCAGTAATTTTCAGATTATGACATGACTGCTGTGCGGACTCAGCAAGATCCCAAATGCAGGCAATAGCTGGTGTTTGTGTCCTACTCTCACAGTAACTGTCTCAATGTAGTGAAAAATATCTGAATTATTTTAGCAAACTGTACAAGTCACATTTACATTTGATCAACAATATAGCATAGAATTTTGTGGGTTTTTCTTCCAAAAATAAATACATAATCTTAAATCTTCTGACATTTCACAAACTTCATGTACAGTATAATACAGGACAGCAGAATGCTGCTTAACTGTTTGCAAGTGTAATGTAATCACAGTGGCTGTGATATGAAGCTCTACCATTGCAGTGTCATTAACAAGTAAATATGATAACTTCTTGACACCGATGGTTTGTGAAGCTTAAATTAGTGTGCAGACTGTTCATGTCTCAGAAAAAATAACCTCCAGCTCATGTTAGCACACAAAAAAACCCAGGGACTACTTAGTTTTCATCCATGTCTTCCATTTCACTTTCATGAATCTTCAGAGCTCTCACCATTTCTTTAACTGCATGATATAAGATATTTTTGACCTGCAAGAACAGCAGACAGATTTTAGTAAGGCCTAAACTAAGGAACTCTGCAAAGCAACTACACCTTTAGGACTGAGCCCTAAGCCTAGTGGATGTAAAACAAAAAAGGCTGGCTCCATCAAGCCAGGACTAAAGGAAGCACCTTTTGAAAACATAATGTGAAATAAATAAATCCAGCAACTGAAGGGAGTCATTTGCACTCCTGGCATTCATGCTGCTGCTGCTCATTGTTATTCTGTGTGAACAGCAGTGAGGAAGTAGCTCCACAGCTGCTCCGCATTTCAATGAGCCTGAACAGCCCTGCCTTCCCCACAGCTTCCAGAGCAGAATTCATTTCCTACCTGCAGTTTATCATCATAATTGATTTCTTCCTTTGACAGCCTCAGCTCCTGCGTTAAGTGAAATGACTGCACAAGATGTTCTGGAGACACAAAGTCTTCAGTTACTTGAACGCAACTGTGAAAATTTTGCACCTATCCAAAATAACAAGAAAAGGAGACTGGTAATTAGCATTCTGGAGTTATTCCTTGGCAGACACCTGAGAAAAGAGTGGGCCATGACAGATAACCACAGGCTTATCAGACTGAAGGGCATCTTTATGCATTTTATGTAGAGAGCAATTAAGTTTGACTTATCTAAGTTACCTGCTGGCAAAAGGCAGGCTTTGAACGACACACATCTGTCCTTGCTCTGACACTGCTCTGCCATGTTCCTGCCCCCTCCACCAGCCACACAGGAACAGCTGCCATGTGTGTGCTGCTGCTGCAGCTGTGTATATGCTACTACTGCTGCACAGTTGTTTCCAGAGCACTGCACAGGCACTGCAGCCACACACCAATGCTGCAGCAGTCCGGCCCTGCAGGACTCAGCTCCTTGGGCCGTGCAGCCATGCTGGAAGCACTCTGCCAGACACAACTTGCCATGTTTGCTGAGAAGTAACTACCAGTGGAAATCCTTAAAAGAGGAAAAAAAACCCCAACACAACCACACCACCACAAAAGGAAGTGCAGAAGGGGAGTGGGGGAAGGAATTAAAAAAAAAAAAAAAAAAAAAAGAAACTTCCCANNNNAGGCACTTTCCATTTTCTGTAACTACTACTTATTGATAAGGGGGAACTACTGAGAGAACTGGAGACAATCTCCTGCCACCCAGGTCATATGGGGGAAGACAGGGAAAGTAAAAAAAACACCTCCTGGATGTGACCTGACTACTAATTTGTTTGTCCTCTTCCAAAACATACAGCATGAGGTTTTCTTCCCAAACCCTTACAAATCAGTTTCCTTAGGATGTCAGAACCCTAATTTCCTCCAATTCCAGCAAATGCGCATGATGTTGCACGACGTCAGTTCAGCAAATTTAGAAAACCTGGGTGCTGAGAAGGAAGCACCTTTGCCACCCTAGCAAACAAACAGATCCAGCCTGCCAGTGATGAGGATCTGCACATTCTAAGCTTGAGCCTAGCAAAATCTGGAGTGTTTTAATGCATACTCTAGAACTTCCACTGTGATACCAGACATATGAAGATCCTTTGGGGTCTACACAGTCGAGGACACAGTTCTCACACTTCACTTTCAACAAAGGGTGCATATAATTTAGAAGTCTTTTTCAAAAACACTGTTCAGCTCTCATTTTATAAGGTAGGTTGCCCCTTTACAGGTGAAATCTCAGAGGGTAACCCCTGGCTCAAAACTAGTGCTGTAGGGAGGGTTTCTGAAGCCTCAAAACCAAAGACAATGCAGTGCCATTCCCTCCTGTGAATTAATCAAATCAGAGCTCATTCCAGAGACCAAGAGGGTTTGTTGACATCACATGACATGCAAACAGCATAAAGCCAGGAGCAAGGAAGGAAACAGCTGCGTAAGTGCCACCATAAGGCTTCCACCAGCACTTGGGTAATCTCCTAGAGCTTCAGCTGAAACACCTCTGTGCTGCATAGGCAGGTTGCCAGCTCCAGACCCATCTCTTACCTTGCAGACTTCTCACTTGATTTTCAAGTCTCCACCTGCCCTTGTTTTCCTTTCTACCTCGTGCCAATTCTGCACCATTCTTTCGCTTTCCCCTCTCTGAGACAAGGTTTCATTGATTCCCTCTCCCTCCACTGCAGACAATATTTGTTGCACTCAGATCTTTCAATCTGCTGTGCCTTAAACCTCCTTCCCTCCCTCCCAGGGTTGCCTTATGGGTGTGCAAGTCCTTGCGGGGAAGACAGATTTTACCCGGCTGATCTGGTACTCAGCATGGGAACGCCCTGCTGGCAGCCCACAGGCGGTTCTATTTATAGTATTTATAAACCGAGCTGGTACAATGACACACACAAATATCTTCAGTAATGATTCCCCTGAGCTTTGTGGGGCAAGGACTTACAGCACTCCCATGGCTGTGCCAGCTCCAACTGAACTGAGAACAGCTTCACCTCCAGCCCATGCAGAGCAGAGGTTTTTCCATCAGGACCTGGGAGATGAGTGGAGCATCAGCAAAGCCTCAGACCAGCGGTGGGACATGGCAACGTGAGCAGGCAGGGAAGAAAGGGTTGTCCATCCTTGCCATAGGGGCCTCTCCACAGATCATCCCTTTCCTGCATGACTTAGTCCTGAGGTCAGTGCTCCAGCTCTGTGTAGGCAACTCCCAGACCTTTATCCTACATCCTTATCATAACACTGCCAGGATGTCCCATCACCTCCAGCATGTTATTTTACAATCTACAATCCTGCTGTTACATCAAGATAATACTACTACAAAACCTGACATTGTAATAACTTGTTCTACTATGAACAAGTTTTGCATGGAGCCTGAACGACACATTTCAATCGCTGGCTCAAGTATTTCTACCTTTTAACCTATCACTAAGCTATGTTACAAATTTGGAGCTACCAAATTAAAACCAAGGAGGGCATCCCTGCAGGACAGCTGTGATATAAGTTGACCCAAAGCAGAGTTGGAGAATGAGTGAATCATTTAAGAGAACATTAACACACCCAGCCCTTCCCCTGCTTTTTTCAGCTGGGTAAGTTTCCAAGGAGAGCCGAGGGACTGTTGTTCCAAATACCAGAGAGGGAACAAAGCCCAGGCATTAGCAAAACAGAGGACACTTCTGAGCTCCCCTTCTCATAAAGCCAAGAGAAAGGAGGCAGAATCTTACAGTGCATCACTCATGGTACATTCAGAGAAGCATTTGTAGAGGACACCAGTCCAACATTACACAGAAGAGGTACTGGCAAGGCTACTGCGACCTTCACAGCTCACAGGAGAGGGTCTCCTTCCCACCCCACTGCTGGAACAGTTTGACTTTGCCTACTGAAATGACCACAAGGGGGAAGTGACTGCAGTTTGCAAGTACACAGGGAGGAGAAGGAAATCTGGGAAGCAAGAGGAATACTTTATGCAACCAGAAAGATATTAAGAACAAGTTCCTTTCAGACACAGACATAAAACCACAGAAGCTAGAGGGAAAAAAAAAACACAAAAACAAAAATATAGAGAATAAATATACAAGACCTCCTCCATGTTAAAGCAGCAACAATCTAGACCAGCATCAGTGTGACATCATCCTGACTAGTTCCAGGTTGGAAGTGTCAGTTACACTAGGCAGTGACCATAGGCAGCTGTACTCCCTAACTCCACACCCTCAGCCTCATTTCCACTACTCCACAATGTTACAGATAAGCAAATAAAAAATTATTTACCACCGAATTTAGTAGCAATTCTCAACCGGTTTAATTATCAAAGCTTCACGATGTGCATGGAAATCTGAGTCACTTAAGATGTAAACTTAACCTGGTATGTATTCTTGTTCAGACTTATTTTGAAGTGTTGAACTGTGCTTTGTGTACACAAAGTGTTGGTGCTGCTCCCCAAGGTCAGTATTTATGCATCTCTATATAGAGCATTCCACATGTACATGAAAGAACACCACGCTTTCATTTCCTCCTACGTGGCAGGTTCACAGGAACTTCTTACTGAAGATGAAAAGGTTCTCAGCTTCACTCGCTAAGGTTTCAAAACACCACATTATTAACTCCTTGATGCCAGAAGCTAGAACATTACCACTTCAAAAGCAATTTGAAGTTTAAAGCCAAAAAGATAAAGATAATAGTGGTCTTATTTTTGGTCTTTAAACCTATGAACTGCAGGGAAGCCTGCACTCACACTACTTCATGTTTTCTGTGTGCCCTTACATAGAGCCACATGCTATAGAAAACAGATTTCCCAGTACCGCTTGCTATTTTCTGTGGGTTCTCTCTTCTTCTTTTCACACTTGTATCTCTCCCCTTTTTTATTAGATCAGAGTAAGATTACTGGAGGATGCGACACAAATCTTATGAACTCTGCCAGTCCAAACTGCTTCAGCCCAACAGGAGCTAAAAATAACATGAATGTCAGATGTTCCTTCACCTTTGTGAAGCCACATCAAGCCCTGGAGACACGGTACAGGGAAAACCAACCTGTATCACCTGGGTTTGTGGTTTTTTTCTTTCACAATCCACAGAGATCATCCAGGGTTAACATACTATCATGTGAAACCCACCCAAATACTCAGTGGAATTATAAAGGAGTCTAGTTTGGGTAAGGTAGCTGTTGCTTCCAGTGCCTCAGCAACTGGCACAGCCAGCAGATCAGGGACATAATACACTTGCCACCACCAGATCCCAGTCAGTTTTTTTGCAGTGAAAACCCTACTGCCCTGGTTGCGGTAACATGGTAAACCACTGCTTCCTCTCTGCTCTGTTTGGAAGGTGATGTGCAGACCAGAAACCAAACAGTATCTTCTTCAGAAAGGTCTGACTTTGCCTGAACCCAGGTGGATATCTGATAAATTTTTAACAGCAAGATGATGTAACGACCCCTGCTGCAGCGTGGGGATGCTCCTTGTTCATTGATAGTCAGCTATCTAATAGCGGTGCTTGACGACTGGGAAGACAGCAAGAAAGCCGCTGTCCTGTGGCAACAGGAAAAGGTTCATGGAGTGAGGCAACGAACGGAGAACTGCCCAAACCCCTTGTCTAAATTACTGTGCTTTCTTTTACCAAGGAGAGACAGTTTGCAGTCTGTGAGAAAAATAAACAAAACCCATCAAAAACAGAGACCAAAGAACAAAATGCTCAGCAAACAAAATGAAGTAACAAATACTATGTGCTAAGAAGACGCCTGAAGCTTGCCACACAAACTCATTCTTCTTCTCCAGAACTGCCCTCCTGCCAGTACTTTTTCTTAAATAACTACAAATGAAATCAGGTCAGGTGCTGCAAAGGTGATATCACTCTGACAGCAAGGAAAGCTGCTGCAGGAACAATGATGACTCCTAGTGACTGATGCACCTTCTGTGTAAAACAAAACTTAACGGAAAGCAAGAAAGCAACCTCCAAATCCTGTTACAGAAACACCCAAACTGTCTCTACAATTCTTCTACAGCTGAAGACAAAAAACAATGACACCTGACATGGAGATACTTTTATCTGCTTGGGTTGCTCCCCCTGCCTCTTCAGGGTTAGGTTAACTTCTGGTTTAGAGGTAAAAAGCCAAACAAAACTAACCTGACTTTCTTGTAACACCAGTTTATTGAGAAACTTGCTAATGGAATGAAAAGTGGGAAAAGCATTTCATGACAACTTCACTTTAAAGCAAGAGAAGAACGCTTGAGTTGCTGTATGTCAGTACATGGACCTTATTACACATCCTGAGTATAGATGTAGTTCCCTCTTTGACAAAAAATTTAAATTGTATTAGTGTTATTTACTCCTGTGTGTCTATAAGCAGCTGTACATTACCTGATGAAGGGCTCCTGCTGGTAGAATAATGGCATCACCAAGGAACTGAATAACCGTGCAGGTTTTTACTCCATATTCTTCCAGAAGTCTTTGGCGAAGCTTTTTGTTCACGTACCAACTCTGATCACGTATTGGATCATGTTCTGGTAAAACCTCTAAGCCTTGCTCTTTTGCTATCTGTAAGTATAGAACAAATTTTGTGTAACTTTCAAAAGAAGCTGAACCTTTTGCTGCTAAGGTTTAAGGAAACCTAAGGTACAAGTAAAATTATGTTCCCAATGCCCCAATATTTAGGGATTCAAAAGAAGCTCAAAGGAACTGGGAAGTCCCACTGAAGACACCTGAAGAACACAGAGTTTCGAAGAACACAACAAAAGAATCTGTTAGTAAGCAACATGGTCTTTATGTGACATCTTTCTTCAATAAAGTCTGACCTGTGCTGTCAATTCCTCAAGCTTGCAACGTCCAGTTTAGACAGAGACCTGACACCACAACATCAGCTTCAGAAAAAAAACAGCAGATAAAACCAACGGTCATACAGTCCTGGGCAACCTTCTCTAAGTGAATCTGCTTGAGCAGGGAGCTGGACAAAAGGTCTTCAAGAAGTCTTCTTTCTATCTCAACCACTCTGTGGCAAGTTATTTTCTTACCATCCTCATCAAGGAACTTGGAAAAAATGGACATAAAAACAACCCCTACCTCCTAACAGTGGTCAACTTAACTGCAAAAACCATTTCTCATCAAGTTAACCACAGGGGAATAAGTATTACCCTTAATCTATTGTTAGTCAGTGATTAACAAGTGCCTAAAGATAAAAAACCCGATTTATCTAATCCCTCCACCATGACTTAGCAGACAAATCACTAAATCCATGGACTTTTATTCATATTGATATTAAATATACTTGTGTGATACACAAGTTTGAAACTGGTCCTCTGTATTACCACATCCTTTTTGTACTAACAAGATATGGAGATTTCATCTGTCAGCAGGCAAGTGGTTCCAAGGTCTCGTCACTAATTAATCTCCAATTCAAAATTCCAAAAGTACCACCAGACCAAAAGCACAAGGCAGTACACACTTCATTTTGACCACTATGGCAAGCTGTGGCAGCAGATGATAAGCTTTATTACTCAGTATCTTAAGTGCTTGTGTTTCAAAACTGCTGCTCAAAGGGTTTCACAACATCACTTAACTGCTCTTAAAGAAATGCTGAATAATGCTCGTTGTTACCTATTCCCTTCAATTCATGGTTTTGTTAATCCTTTTCTCCAAGCTGAAGAGC